>JAIUCV010000890.1:0-269984 GCA_026724425.1 Erythrophleum ivorense
GTCACACGGACCATATGAGCTCATACAACACGTTCTCATATTTAATTACACACATACAACTCGTTTGCATAACCAAAGTTGGCCCACAACTCGTGGAACTCAAAGGGGACCATCAAATTCACACTCTTATTTTTGGCCAGAATTTCAGTTTTTCTGTCACAAATTCAGAAATTCATAACTAAATCCACAAAATTTAAAATCCAACAAAATTTACCATTCCAAAAATCTCTAGATGTTTAACCCATGATAAAAATAGTTTCAGCTCATGAATCATTAAGGGGAGAACATTTGACATCCGAAAGGCCACTGGGGTTGCTGCTGTCTGGGCCACTGGTTCAGTTTACTAATAGGAAGTTTCAAAATTTGTAACTAATTCTAGAAAAATTGAAATTATTCATTCTTGGAAATTTTGGAAATATAAATATGTCTAATATATTCTAAAAATATGCCCAGGCCATGAAACATAACACAGAAAATGTTTGACACGCGAAAAGGGGTTAAGGTTCAGACAGCTACTGGTACTGATGCAAGTGTCTGCTATGAACTTCGAAAATGTCCAATTAATTCCACAAAAATCCAATCCATGAAAATAATACCAATTTGGAAATATATGAATGTTAAATTTATGTAAAAAATAGACTTAGACCAGAAAAAGCACGCTTAGCTACCCAAATTCAATGGAATAGTGACTCAGGTCATGCTGAGCTACTGCTACTATCCTAGAAATTCAAAAATTCATATCTCTCAGCTCAGACCTCAAAATAAGATGCTTCTAGTTGCTACAAGTCACTGTGAATGCCTAGTTTCTAAATATAAAATTTCGTAGCCATTGGACCACGTTTGCCCCTTGGATGACACAATTTCAAAACTGACCAAATGAACAGTACCAGTGCAAATCCGAAATTCTGATACCAACTTTGAAAAATCATAGAAAATTCCAAAGACCTCCAAATGACCTGATCTTTAGCTTCCTAAAAATCTCTAGGTAATATCTCCTTGCATACAAAATTCCAAGTCAAGAAGAGGTCATTTGGTCAGATTTGCCATAGCTCAAGCTTATGGCAATTTTGGTCCCAACAAGAGGCAACTTTGGTTCAAATGAGCCATCCATGGTTCCACACACATTTGAGCAATTTAGAAAGCATAAATATAGCATAAATAAGTCCCTCATAAGGTCTGAACTCTCATGTAACTCAAATTCACTATGCCACTTCCATAAACATACATACACAAATGGGCTCCCAAGTGGTCAAAATACATAATTCTACTCATTAGACTCTATTTTTGATACATACACTAACTTTACATAGTTTTACACTTGTTCAAAGTGTCATGGCTCAAAAATAACATTTACATATCTACTTTTACATTCTAGTCATCATAGTATATCAAAATAGAAAAGTTTGCCAAGAGATGGAGATTTAAGCTCCTTGGCTTCCATCCTTTAGATCTTGAACTCCACCTAGATCATATGAGATGAGAGAAAGGAGGGGGTGAGATTCATTGAATTTCAATAGCTCATACACCTATTGAATCACATTTTCAAGGCATATAACATGTCAAGGGTACAAGTATGCAACTACTCAATCGATGAAGCATTCAATTTCCACATTTTTATGTCACAAACACATGCCAAGAATAAGAATGAGCTCTAGGGACTTTTGGGTTGGCCTCACCCCATTTCTAAGACTTTGGATTACCTCACTCTTGGTTCTTAGGACTTTTGACTTAGCCTCACCCATCAAAGGGACTTTTGGCCTTGTCTCACCCATGCCATGAGACTTTTGGCATCTCCCCACCCACATTAAGGGACTTTTAGCACTACCTCACCCTTATGAGCCATTTTCATCATTCAAAGACATTCAAGAAAGCATATTGGTACCAAAATAGCAACATAGCATCAAGTGGCATGTCTCAAACATATAAACATACACACAAGCACACAATGACACCATATGCAACAAGAAAATGCAATAAGAAAAGGTGGAGAGCTACCTTGGTGCAAATTCAAGCTTTACTTCGCTTGTTTCTTCTCCTTTTCGGTTCCACAAACACAAGGAGGTGGGGTTGGATTTCTTTGGCCTCTTCACAATAAACAACACTAAATTATACTCTTGGAACAAATTATGACATCCAACTCACTCTTAAGACTACACTTTGGTCTATTTGTCACAATATGGTTCCATTAAGGACCTAATGAAGCAAATACCATAATTAACATTCTTGGTTCCATTCTCTTGCCATATTTAGACCTCTTGACCTCATTTAAGGTCCTTGAAGCCATCACACACTCACTTTCACAACCTAGGTCCATGTTGCTTCATAAGGTTACATTATGGAAGCCATTGCCTCATCTGCCAACCTAAGGCTTCTAAATTTTTTCCAAGGGTTTCTCCTATCTTCTTTTATCATAGAAAGTCCCAAATCAAGCTTGGAACCATTTAAAATACTCCCTAGCTATCTCTAAGGGTTCTGACCTAGTTATGCTTCCATTAAAAACTCATGGAGTTTGGGATTTTTCCTTAATGGATAGGGCACTTGGGAGGCTCCCTAGGAGTCTTAGAAACTCAAACAAACACTCACATATGATGGGGAAGTCTTGAATCAACCTAGATTTTAACTTATGTTCAAGCACCCTACACTTTTCCAACTTGAGTTTTACTAGTTTTTCATGCATTTCTTTGGTATAATCCATCTTCCCATGGCTTAGTTTGATGGATTCTTTTGGATTATAAAACAAAAAATCTTCCCTCTTCATGGTTCTGGTTGAGACATCCTACCATGGAAGAGGAGAAGGAGAAAAAGAAGCAACAAAGGGAGAGAAACTACCTTGCAATCAAGCTTCCTTCAAGAGCCCCTTCCTCTTCCCTCTTTCTCCTCCTTAAATTTCAAATTTCTCTCCTCTGATCTGGGCCCAAATTAGCACCAAAAATTACATTAAAACCATGGAAAGATGAAGCAGGAAGGGGAGGATGAAGTTTCAAGAGGAAAGAGTATGAAAACCTTACACTTTCTCACCCTTTCTTTGGCTTTTCTTCCTCCAAAATGTCCTCCCTTTGTGTGCCTAAGACAGCAGCTCCATTTCTGAGTTTTGGGCAGAAGAAAGTCGGTTTAGAGAGGGGGGAGTTGAACGTGACTTAAAAAGGGAGTTTGGAAGCTTCTTTTGTGCACTTTGTTTCCATTTTTACCCTTTTATAATGGTATTTCTGGTTTGGCTTCATTTTAGTTCCTTTTTGAGAATCGTCTTTTCCATCATAAAATTAAGATTCCCAATTTAATAAAATGCCTTTGGAATCACTCAATTCGGAGCTAAAACCTTCCCGAATGAACCGGTCAAAATTTAGGTCAACCGACGTCAGAAAGAGTACACCGGAGGGGCTTTACCAGTCCTAGGGCTTCCCATAGTTTTTGGGGCCTCTGAGAACCCCCGGACAACTCAAAATTTTCATTTAAAAAGCCCTCCTAGGTGTTTTTCTAAAATTACACTTATTTACGAAAATGCCACTAGCCTTTCGGCAAATTTTTCGAATTACTCCAACCTTAGTTTTTGGGCAACTCAAGGCTCAAATCCTTGTTTTCTATTATTTAAAATTTTATTCAAATTTTATTTGGCCTTGAATCACTCATCTCAGGAGATTTATTTTTCAAACTGGCCCGTTCCAGCGATTGTACAACGTACCGGGCATTACATTGCACATGCGGCTAGGCCGGCTTTGATACCAACACATACAGAGCCCTCACGAGTATTGTCCCTTCCTTCCCAGTTCATGGGTCGTTGACCCTGCCTTCCCAGTTGATTGGGGTTTGTCCCTTCCCGCTTAGCTCACGAAAAAAGCACGCTCGTGAGGGAAGGATTCTCCTCACTTATATGGGCCGTTCCTAGGACCATTCCATCCGATGTAGGACTTTACACTTTTCATGGTTTAAAACACACATACACACATTCAAAGATAAGGTAAGCATACATTAATGCATAAGAGAAAGTAGAGAGAGCTACCTTTGATGCAACCACACACTTTTTCTCTTGGAATTGCACTCCCTTCCTTGGCCACACACTCACAATGATGGGAGACTTGTTTTTCTTGGCCTAAACACATAAAATAGGAACCAATTATGTTCTTGGAACCATTCTCAAAGCCACCTATCTACTTGGAACTTTAACTTTGTCTTATGGTTCATTTATGGTTCCTAAATGCATCTAATGAAGCAACATCCATCAATTGAGTTTTAGGCTCCATTCTTTCCTTTCATTTATGATTCTTGACTCCTTTTAAGCCTCTTGGAGTCATCACATAATTAAAACAAAGAGGCTAACTAGGTGTTGCTTCTTTAGGTTATATTATAAAACCTATACTACCAATTTATTTTCTAGGCCTCCTAAATTTTTTTCAAGGTTTTCCCTCATATTCATTCATCATATATGACTCAAAAATGGGCTTGAAAAAAATTTAAAATTATCCCTAAGTGCCTTGAACCCTTTAGGCCAAGGCATGCTCCTTTCTTAGCAACCATGGAGTTTGCTTTATTTTTTTAGTGGAAGATGCATATGGGGAGCCTTTTAGGGATCTTAGGAGCTCATCTAAACACTAATTTAGGCATAGAAATTATTGTATCAAATTAGATTTTTCAAGGGACGCTTGAAACTCTAGGTTTTCTATCTTGATTTTTCATGGTTGTTTGTTAATTCTCTTTGCATATTCCTTATTCTCCACACTTAATTCCCTAAGGTTCACCCTTGGTTCTACCCAAAATCTAAGCCTTCTTGAAGCTCTCTAGGTGGAATGAACTAAGGAGAAGAAGGGAAGAAGGAGTAGCTACCATGGGATGAAGATTTTATCTTGTTTTCTTGACTTTTCTTGCTTGTTTCTCACTTTGCTTAGCCTCCTCTCTTCAAATCCGATTTTTCCACCTCTATTTTGCCCTCAAAATAGATCCAAGAACTTCAATAAAATCATAGGAAAGAAGGGAAGATGGAGAATAAGGAGTTTGCTAAGAAGAAAGCATGAAAAACCAAGAAAATCAATACCTTTTTCCTTGTTTTTCTCCTTCCTTTCTTCTCCTCTTGGTGCATCTCAAACCCTAGCTCTTTCCTCTGGTTTAGGGCAGAAACAAATGTGGCTAAATGAATGAGAAGGTGGGGCGTGACACATATATATATAGGTAGGTTAAGAAGAACTTTTCAAAAATTCTAATTTCATCCCTTCGTCTTGGGATTTTGTTTTTAGTTCGTTTTAACTCCTTTTTGAGAACCATCTTTCCATCATAAAATTAGGTTTCCAATTTTATAAAATGTCTTTAGAATCACTCAAATCAGAGCTAAAACCCTTCTTGAATGAATCCATCAAAGTTCAGGTCAACCGACATTAGAAAACATCCATCAGAAAGGTTTTAACTGTCCCAAGACTTCTCATGATTTTCAAGACCTCTAAAAACTATAAAGAACTCAAAAATTTTACTTAAAAATCCTTCCTATGAGAATTCTAAAATTTGCTCAAAATTACAAAAATACCATTGCACTTTGTCAACCTTTTGTTAAAATTTGTTTCTTCATTCTAGCTCTATTTCTCTTTTCGTCTGAGCCTGGGATTTTCATTTTTAGGAGTTTAGAATGCTACTTGAATTTTTTAAGACCTTAACTAATTCATTTTAGGGGACTTGTTTTGAAAATATAATATTTGATTTTCTGAAAACGAGAAAAAATGTGAGAAATGTAACGTACGATTTTTCCGTAAACGAATAAAATTCATCGGATACAAAAAGCAAGTCTCCCAAAATGACTTATTTAAGGTCCCAAAAAATTTGGGAAGCATTCTAGACTCCTAAAATTGAGAATTCCAAGTTCAGACGAAAAGAAAAATGGAGCTAGAATGAAGAAATGAAATGTAATGTGATGAAAGGTTAACGAAACATAAGGGCATTTTCATCATTTTGAGCAAATTTTGGAATTCTCATAGGAGGATTTTTAAATAAAAATTTTGAGTTCTCCAGGGTTCTCAGAGGTCTTGAAAACCATGGAAAGCCTCGGGACAGTTAAAACCCCTCCGATGTATATTTTCTAATATCGATTGACTCGAACTTTGACCCTTTTGTTCAGGAAGTTTTTAGCCCCAATTTGAGTGATTCCAAAGGTATTTAATAAGATTGAGGAACTAATTTTATGATGGAAAAGACAATTCTAAAAAAGGAGCTAAAATGAACTAGAAACGAAAATGCCAAGATTAAGGGACAAAATTGAAATTTTTGGAAGCAAGTCTTGAACCCTAGCTATATATAGCCCCACACCCCACTCTTCCCTTCACTTAGCTCATTTTATTTCTTCCTTATACCAGAGAAGGAAGCAAGGGAGTGAGGCACACAAGGGAGAAGAGAAAGGGAAGAGAACAAGCAAAGAAAAGGTATGGTTTTTCATAGATTTTCTTGGTTTCTATTTAACAAACTCTTTCTCCTTCATCTTCTCTTCTTTCCTATGGCTTTATTGAAGCTTTTGGGTCTGTTTTGAGGTCATATCAACGAGGGAATTTTTGAGTTTGGAGAGGAGAAGTCAACCAAAGTGAAGATCAAGCCAAGGAAACCAAGAAACCAAGGTATTTTGCCTTACTTCAAGCTTGATGTTTCTTGTTCTTCCTCATGTGATTTTTAACCCATATGAGACCAGCACTAAGGAGTTAAATTTCTAGCCAAAGCAAGAGTAAATCTTAGGAAAATAAGGGAGAAGAACAAAAATATATAAAAGAAACAATAAAATAACCATTAGATTTCAAGATAGAAAAGTTATGGTTTCAAGTGTTCCCTTAAAATTCTGTTTTGATACAAGAATTCCTAAGCTAAAATGAATATTTATATGAGCTCTAGAGATCCCTGATGGGTGTGTTGCGTAACCTTCAAAATAAAACTAGGTTGAATTAAATTCTATAGTTAGTGGCACAACCTAGGTCATCTCCCTTGGAATTAGAGTTCAATGTTTAATTAGGCTTTCTAAGTATTAAAGGACTCTAGAACTATCTAAATTAGGGGGGTTTAATTGACTTAAACTATCTAAAATAAAATTGAAATAAAATTCCTAACTGCTACCTAATTGATATATTATGGTTGATAATGGGCTTGTGACTAGCTTTGGATTTGTCCCTTAGTATCCACTATCCTTATCCTAATTAAATTGTAATTAATTTTGGTCTAAGAGTCCCTAATTGTATTCACAACAAATGTATCTTGAGTTACCATGCAAGAATCAAGAAATTAACAATTCAATGTTGAATTGAAACTTCAATCCAGCATCAAATTGCTAATTCTTGTCATTAAGATCAATAAACACTTGAATTGAATGATTAATTGATCAATTAGCCTCTGAATTAATACCCTAGGATGTTTAATTAACCAACCAAACTCTAAGGAATCCTTAAATCAAACAATAAAGCTCATAATTTTATTCATGCATTTTATTGAATACCTTCGTGGCATATATAGGAAATTAAAGGAAAGTGTAAAATTCAGTGTTTAATCCAACCAATTAATCAACAAAAGGCTTCCTAGTTAGTGTCTAACTAGCCACTAATTACAATTACACAAATTCCTAATCAAATACAACTTAACCAAGCTTGTACAAGAAAAAGAAAAAAGTGTAGGAAATTAAGGAAATCTTAGCCAAATTCATGTTGCTCATCCATGGATTCAAGCTTGCACTAACAGTCTTCCTCCTAGCTAACCATAGGGGAGAATTAAAGCTTCATTTGAATGGAGATGGAAGTGAATGGAGGATGAGAATGGCATGGAGTGGCTCTGGACGAAGTGAATGCGTGAATGAATGCGTATGAAATGGACGACGTATAGCGTGAATGTGACATGGTATATTTATTCGAATGAATGGAATCCTTCCTGCCTCTTGGAGCTTGCCTGAATTAATTCCCCTTCCTCACATGGTCATTTAATCATTTCACGTGCTCCTCCACAAATCAGCCCATAACTTCTTTTTGTCGTCCATTTCTCATGTTATCATCAGCCTATTTTAGCTATTGACCCAGCCCTTTTTATTTAATCTCGTGCCATCCATGTGAGCTCATTAAACTTTGTTTCTTTGCTCCTCACGTGCTATTCTCAAGCTCTTCTCATGGCCCATAGCAATCCATGTTGCTTCTTATGTGTTATTTCATTCCTTCAACGTGAGATGATTTAGTGTTCCACGTAACGCTGCTTGTGTGTATTATGCTTGGAGCTGAATTCTTCTCACTATTCACTTCTCTATGCATGTGTGTATAGGTGTGGGCCCCGCTGTGAATGGTTGATGCATTGGAATATAATATAAAAGAATTTATCCCTGCTTCGTGTTATCTTCGAGTCCAAACATAGCTTCCTCTCTACTTGATCTTCACATGCTTCTTCTTCTTGCTTGTTCATGCGCTCCATCTTCTTCTCTGTTCTACATGTGTTTGTGTTTTTCTACTTGCTAACCCATAGCCTCCTTGTATGTCTTTCTTCTCCTCTGTTTTGCTTACATTCCACGTGATTCAGCTTTTTCTCGTGTTGTCTCCATGCAAGCTCTTTCAATCCAACTAAAAACATAACTTGTTCTCTCTGTTTTTGCTTCTCTTCCCATGTTAACTTCTTCATGGATGGACCAGAAGTGATGCAACATGGAGCCATGCGTGAAACCCATGCCTTGTAACATTTTTTTCTTAGCTTATGATTACATTCTCCAGCTTGGCTTCACCTTCATTCTCCTTCATTCATTTCTCTTCTCCAACTTGTGTTTCTTCTTCTCATTCTTCATGTGGCCATTCCTCTTTTGTGTTTTCTCACTTGCACCTTCTGCCCATCACCAAATTCTTTTTCAGCCCGTGGCTACGTGCAATAGTTTCTTCCTCAACTCACAAGCATCTTCTTGAATCACCAAACCCTCTAAACCCATGGCTTCTTCTTTTTTTTCTTTTATTCATTCGTGTTACTTCCTCTTGCAGAAAGAACAAAACATGAAGACTGCATCTCTTCTTAATGCATGTGTTGTATTTATGAGGAAGTGTACGTATATGTGTGTGCATGTGAATGGTTGCTCGAGGCTAGCGTGTGATGACATGAGCTTATTATCTAAACAAAATAATAAAATAAACCAAAGCCCAAAATAAAATAAAATAAAATAAAACAAGATAAAACAAAATAAAATGAAATCATTATCTAAGAAAATGAAATAAAATAAAGTAAAATAAAAATCATTAAAAATCCTAATTTATTCAATAAAATTTTAAAAGTTGAGATTATTTTCTAAACTAAGTAATGTTCAGTTTAAAGCTTAAAATATCATCAATTCATGAATAAAAAGTCCAAAATTAATGGGTAAAAATGCAAAGAAAAATTGAGTTATCAATCCCTAAAACGCTTCCCACATGCATCTCCCATCAAGAAAACAAAAGCAAACACACTTGGTGTTCACTTGGTTCATAGCCACGACCTAGGTTAGATGGAGCACCAAGGGGTAGTTTCAATTTATTCCAAGCTTGATTTGAGTCATATATGTTAGGAGAGGATGAGAGGAAGTATTGGAAAATTTTTAGAAGCCATAGATAGTGTGATGGTATCATAGGTCCCATATTATGCCTTAAAGAAGCAACACCTAGCTAGGCTCCAAGAAACGAATGTGTGATGGCTCCAAGAGACTTCAATGGAGTCAAGAACCTTAGATGGATGGAAATAATGGAGCAAAGATGATGTTTTTCTTAAGGTTACTTTATTAAGTGCATTATGAAACCATAAATGAACCTTAGAAGCAAGCTAGCTTTTCTAATGAATGTGTAGCTTTAGAATTTGTGCCAAGAGTGTAATTGGCTTCCATACGATGTGTTTAGGCCAAAAGAACCAAGTTCCACCTTCTTGTGTGTGTGTGGCCAAGGAAGAGCAACCAAATTCAAGAAGGAAAGTGCTCATTTGTAACAAAGGTAGCTCTCTCTTATTTCTCTCATGCATGAGTGGATATTTATCTTGTTTTTGAATGTGTGCATGCATGTTTTGAGCCATGAAAAATGTTTTAGTAAGTATCTAGAAGCCATGGTACCATGATGTTATGTTATGCATTCAAATAAGGCTTTGTGAATTTGCTTTGGTTTGCTTGAGTGTGGTGAAGCCAAGAACTCCCTAGCCATGGTGAGGATGAGCCAAGACAGCTCAAAGATGGTTAAGACAAAGCCAAAAGTCTTCCAAAAGTAAGGCTTAGCTAAAAGCCTTTAAGAAAATTGGTGAGGCAAGTCCAAAATCCTTAAAAAGAATGGGTGAGGCTAACCACTTGCTTGGCAAGCCTATATATATTTTGTATAACTTCTTGAATGCTAGAATTGTTTTATGAATGATTACATGTTCCATGATATCCATGCATGCATTTTTAGACTTGGATTTGCATTCTTTATATATGGTTAAAATGGAGAAGAGATATTGGGATTCCTAGAATCTCATACCTTCCTTCTCATTTGATTTACATGACTAGGTGGTTTAAGCGAGCCAAGGAATGAAAGCCACCAAGCCTAAAGGAAGGAGATTGACAACAAGTGTGTGAAAATGTCCATTTTGTAGCCATATGAATGGCATATGATGCAATCCAATATTGTATATGATGTATGAGCTTATGAACATATGTAATTACATGAATAATTGATTATAAATGAGATTTGATGCCATATGTATGATGTAGCCACTTTTGGACATTGAATGGCAAGAACTAGCTTATGCACTCTTGTGTATATCTTGGGGTGAGAGTGTGATTTTGTGAAATCTGGGTTTGTGCGCCTTTGAGACATGTTTATTATACCATTTTGGTGCTTTCCCACGTGCTCAAGTGGCCATGGATGTCCTAGAAGCAATTTTGGACCATTTCAGACCTATTGAAGATACAAAAAGTGCTATTTTGCAACCTAATGTCAAGATCTAACTAAATAAACGAATTTTCTTATGAAATTTGGCATGCATATAGATCTTATCTAGATCTTTTTGGAAGCTAAAGACTAGATTATTTGGATCTCTATGGAATTAATTATGATTTTTTAAAATTGTCATTTTTTTGCTATTCTGGTATAAGCACTGTTCATATGATCAGTTTCTTGTGCTATGTCATTCAAGGGTCAAATGGTGTCCAATACTCAAAATTTTACAAAAATAAACTATACATGATAGCTTTCTATAACCATTAAGATCACCCAAATTGGATGTATGAGCAGGGAGATATGAATTTTTGAAATTCAGTGACAATACTAGTAGTGATAGGCAACCTTGGTTATTGTTCCATCCATTTCCAATGGCTAGACGTCCATGTTGTGGCCTTGATTTATTTTTAGCATAAAGTAGACGTTGGTAGCTTTCCAGAATTGTATAGTGTGCTTGATTTTAATTTTTTTAGAATTATTTATAATTTTTCAAAAATTTATGATAGAAAGTTAAAATACCAACCCAAGGCTGCACATGCTATTTTTATGTATATACTCCATTAGCTCGAGTTCTTGGCCACTTCTTGAGATGCTTTTAGATTTTATTTGTGTAATTAAATATGAGAATGAGATGAATGACTTCATATGGTTCATGGGATACAAAATAAAAAATTTATCCATGACGTAATGCAATTTAATTGAATATTTTATTGTATTTTCCTGAGAATGAATGCTAGACCAAAGAGATGTGATTGGAATAATATGAGATGAGCTAGATAATTATGGTGTTACATAATCCAATGTTGTATATGATGTATGAGCTTATGAACATTGGTAATTACATCAATACTTGATGTATATATGAGATTTGATGCCATATGTATGATAAAACAATTTTTGGGCATTGAATGACAAGATGAAGCATATGTATTCTTAGGTATCCCTTGGGGTGAGAGTGTGAGTTTGTGAAATCTGGATTTGTGCACCTTTAAGACATGTTTAGTAGACCATTTTGGTGCTTTCCCATGTGCTTAAGTGGCCATGAAAGCCTTGGGAGCAAATTTGGGCTTCTTGAGACCCTTTAAGAAGCTTAAATGGACCATTTTGCAACCCTATAGCACATTCTAACCAAATGAACGAATTTACCCATGAAATTGGCATGCATATAGATCTTATCCAAAGCTTTTTGGGAAACTAAAGGCTAGATTATTTGAAACTCCATGGAATTAATTATGATTTTTCAAAGTTGCCAAATTTCATCTATTCTGATATGGTTACTGTTTATATGTTCAGTTTATTCTCTTATGTCATTCGAGGGTCAAATGGTGTCCAATGCTCATGAAGTTTTACTAGCATAAATTAGACATGATAAGCTTTCTATGGCCATTGAGATCATTATTCCATTGATTTCAAGTGGCTAGATGTCCTTGCTTTGCTCTAGACTTATTTTTAGCATAAAGTAAACATTTGTAACTTTTCAGAATGGTATAGTGTACTTGATTTCGATTTTTCTAGAATTAGTTATGATTTTCCAAAGTTCATGATAGAAAGCTGGCACACTAATATGAGGCTACACATGCAATTTTTATGTATATGTTCCATGAGCTTGAGTTATTGGCCACTTCTTGAGATGGTTTTGAGTTGTATATGTGTATTTAAATATGAGAATGAGATGGATAAGTTCATATGGTCCACGGGACATGAAATGAAAAATTTATCTACGATGTAATGCAAAAATAATACAATATTTTAATACCATTTTCTTGAAAGCTTGTGTAGTTTAGGGAAATGTGCCTAGAGTTGAGATGAGATGAGTTGTATGAATATGGTGTTACAGTAATGAACTTAATGAAGCAACCCTATGGAAACATAATATTTGCTCTATTCTCTTCACTCATTTATGATTCTTGACTCCTTTTAAACCTTTTAGAGTTATTACACAATCAAATCAAGGAGCCTAGCTAGGTGTTGATTCTTTAAGCTATAATATGGAACCTATGATACCATCTCACAATCTATGACTTTTAAAATTTTTCCAAGGCTTCCTCTCATTCTCTTCCGTCATATATGATTCAAAAATAAACTTAGAACAAATTAAAACTATCCCTAGGTACTCCAACCTCTCTGGGCTGTAGCTATAGAGCATGTGAGCACCAAGTGAGTTTGCTTTGTTTTCTTGATGGAAGATGCATATGAGGAGCCTTCTAGGGATCTCAAGAGCTCATCTAAAGACTCATTTAAACCTAGGAGTTATTGTATCAAATCAGATTTTTAATGGAACACTTGAAACCCTAACTTTGTTATCTTGAAATCTAATGGCTATTTGATTATTTCCTTTGCATATTCTTGTTCTCCTTCCTCATTTTCCCAAGATTCACCTTTGGTCTAGAAATCCAACCACTCTTAGCTGGTCTCACAAAGGGCAAAACTTGCACCATAAAAGGAACAAGGAGAATCAAGTATAGAAATGACAAAATACCTTGTTTTCTCGCTTTTTCTTACTTGCTCTTCACTTGGTTGGCTTCCTTTCCTCAAACACAAAACTCCTTATTAAAACCATAGAAAGGAAGCTTGAAAGGAGAAGAACAAGTTTGGAAGAAGGAGGAGCATGAAAATTCATGAAATTCCTTACCTTTTTCTTGCTTTTTCTCCTCCTTTCTTCTCCTTCTTGATGCTCCTAAGAGAGTTAGTCTTTCTTTGGTTTTGGACAAAATAAGTCATGCAAATAATGAGGAGAAGAAACATGGAACTTAAAGAAGGTTCAAGAAGCTTCTACTTTCTTAAAAATTTTAATTTTGCCTTTTCATTTTGGCATTTTTGTTTTAGTTTCGTTTTAGCTCCTTTTTTAGAACCTTCTTTTTTATCATAAAATTTAGATTCCTAATTTCATAAAATACCTTTGGAATCACTTAAATTGGAGCTAAAACCTCCTCGAAAGAATTAGTTAAAATTTAGGTCAACTGACATTGGAAAACACGCATCGGAGGGGCTTTAACTATCCTGAAGTTTCCCATGGATTTTAGAGCCTCTAAGAACCCTGGAGAACTCAAATTTGCCATTTTAAAAGCCATCCTGTGAGAATTCTAAAATTTATCCAAAATTACAAAAATGTCATTATATTTTGTAATTGTTTCGTTAAATTTTATCTGGTTATTTTAGCCTCTATTTTAGGGTACCTCTGGCCTTGATTCATCATTATTTGAGGTCTAGAATATTATTCTAATTTTATTGGACCTCAGATTACTCTATCTAGGAGACTTTCTTTTGTATCTAGTGAATTTGTGCGTTTATAAAGAAATCGCACGTTACGTTTCTCGTGTTTTCTTTCGCTTTCAAGGAGCCAGATATTACAACGGATGGGCAAAAGTGGGACATGTTTTAGGGGGCTAAGAACTTATTTATACAACTTTTCAAAATTACAATTTAGTCCCTCTTCTTAGTTTCTCCATTTAGGCTCATTTCAACTCCTTTTTGAGAATCGTCTTTTCTATCATAAAATTTAGGTCTTCTAATTCATAAAATACTTTTGATTTCACCCAAATGAGATTTAAAACCATTCTAAACCATTTGGTCAAAGTTTTGGTCAACTAAAGACCAAAATCGCTTACCAGAGGGGTTTTAACCATTCTAGGGGTTCTTATGGCTTTTAGGGCCTTTGAGAATCTTAGAAAACTCAACTTTCCTATTTAAAGATCCTTCTTTTGAGTTTCTAAAAAGTTCCTAAAATTGTAGAAATGCCACTGCTTTTTTTTTTTTCAATTTTTCTTAACCATTCTGGCTTGGGTTTTCAGGCATCTTAAGTCTTATATTCTCACTCTAATTTTGTTTGGCATCAATTCTTTCCATTTAAGGGACTTTCTTTTATAACTAACTAGTTTCAGGCCTTTTTAGAATATTTGTGTATTATAAGACTCAATTATACTCTTACATAAGTTAAATCATCATTAGAAAGCTTCATATTCCCTAAAGGTGCAACCAAAACCCTAATTCTAATAAGTTTCCATTTATAGCTTCTTTTTTATTTCCTTATGATTCCTCATGCTTTGAAACCCCTTTTCCTATCACGTTTGAGCCAAAACCAAAGTGTCTTCTGTATTACTCTTGGTTTGGACGAAATGAAGAAGCCATGGAAGAACCAAGAAAAACAAGTTTTACATAGAAAGCCATACCTTGTTTAATTCCTTGCCAAATGAGGATTTTTGTGGTCCTATTAGTTTGTTCAAACTCCTTTTTTTCCCTCAAGTGTTCAACCACTAAAATCATCTTTTCAAGAAGCCAAGACCACCATTAGAAAGAGTAAGAAGAGAAGAGCAATGTTTCTAACTAAAAGAACATGAAATTTTGCATATTTTCTTACCTCTTTAGCTCCTTCTTTTCTCTCTCCTCCTCTCTCTTAGATGCCATAGCCACTGAATTCAGAAGTCCACAAGTCTGTTTGAAGAAGAAGGCGATGTGGTTGGGTCAAAATAAAAGAGGTGAAGATATTTTATCATTTTCCCATAATTACACTTTTACCACTACATTTTGACTATCTCGTTTGAGCTCATTTCATATCCTTTTCAGAAAATATTTTTTTCATAATAAAATTTAAGTCATCTCATTCATTAAATGCTTTTGGTTTTACCTTAATTAGATTTAAAACTTTACCAAACTATCTAGTCAAAATTTTGATCAATTAATAGTCTAAATCATACACCGAAAGGGTTTTAACCATTTTGATAGTTCCTATGGTTTTCCAGGCCTCTGAAAACCCGAGTAAGCTCAATTTTATCATTTAGAACATCTTCCTTTAAATTTTTAAAAAATTACCTAAAATTACAATTTTGTCATTGCATTTTCGGTTCTTCTGTTTCGCCGTTTTGACTCTAATTTTGGACTATTCTTAGTTTTTTACCCATATTTTTCGATGTTCTAATTAGTATCCTATCCTTAATTGGTCTTAATCCTCTTTGCTTTAAGGTCTTCTTATATCACAATATCAGTTTCAGTTTAGTTTTTGAAAAACCGAATATTACAATATACATCCCAAGGTGTTTAGAAAAATTGTTTTATTAAAAGATACCAAATGGACTTTTATAGCTACCTCAATATATTTTGACATTTGGTTAAGCAAGTGTTTGGGACATATTTTTTTTGCTATTCTATTTAATTTAGTTATAGAACTTTATTAATATTTTAACATTTTTTTTCTTATTGGATTTGATTTCTTGGTTTGCCATTTCATTTTTGAATTTTGGTTACAGCGCATGTTGATTATTTGATATTTTTGATATATTGTGTTGGTTTGTTCTTTTTTTCTTTCTAACAATTAATTAATGCTATCTAAATGGGAGATTTTGGAATATTTATGAATTTGTGAATTAGTATTAATTCATTATTAGACTAATTGATAGATTATATCTAAATAATATCGAATATATATTGCATTTAGCATTGTCTAAATGAATTGGGTTTGTTTAGATGTTATGGGTAGCTTATAATAGACCAAATGATCCATATACCCATTTAAAGGACTGGTGCCACTTCACAATCTGTTTAGAGTCATTAATCCTATTTAAATACTAGTTAGGTATTATTGGTTAACCTAATTGGTATTCTGATAAATTCTCTAATTTTCTTAAGGTATTGTGAGTTTCAACTCTGCTCCACCTCTCATCTTTTTGTGGTAGCCAGTTTCCCATTGAGATCCGTAATATGACAATAATTAGTCATAATCTTGTTCCAGCTTTGATTTGTACTTATTTTCAATTTATTTTAGCATGTATTTGGTTGGTTCAGACGAGTAATGCAGCACAAAATCAAAATCTACATCACATTTGGACAAGATGAAGAATGATTAATAGATAATCAACAATAGGTAAAACAAAAACCACATGAAATAAATATGAAGATGAAACAAAGTCAATAATCAATGGACCAAGAGTTGAAATGAACCTAAAGTTGGGGAGAAAACATCTGCCTTCTCACTAGAATAGGAGAAAGTTTACGAGCAATGCTTAGGAAGTCTTTGCAGAGCTGTTCCAAAGAGGAACCAGTAGAGATACATGCGAGGGTGGTTACTGAAAGGGGTGGAACTTCTGTTACTTGGCTTACTTGCCATGGTGTTTGAAGTTAGCGTATTGTTGGCTGGACTTATAGCTTACTTGGTGTTAGGGTGTATGAAAGAGGGAACTTGGTTAGGAACCATTATGTATTGAAGGCATAGATTTGATAGAAGGCATGGCTGGACAGAAAGCAGTGGAACAGGTTTTGAGACACTTGACTCTGGCTTGGAAGGGGTAGAACGTCAAGTTTATCGTGCCCCTGTTTTATACCTTCCAAAATAGAGACCTTTTGTCCATTTCAATAGTTCAATGGTGGCTTCAGGTTGTCAACATTGGACTAGCTTTCTGTGGGAACTTTTATGGATATTAAAGGGATTCCAATGCATAAAGTGCAAAGAATTATAAACTCATCATGGAAGCTACAATGACAGGTAACTGTAATAGGTAGGGATCATAATATTTACCCATTAATTTTTGATGATATTAATGACCAATGCTACATTCTTCGCAATGGTCCATGGGCGTTGGAAAGCATGTTGATGGTAATGAAACAATGGCAACCTAACATGATTTTATCTAAGGGTCTCACAGATTCCAATATAGGTACAAATATGGGGTCTTCCATTAGAATACTATAATGAAGGAATGGTAGAGGAGTTTGGTGACATGCTGGGAGATTTTCGTGAGTTTGATGCCATGGAGGGACTAACGCACAACATTCGATTCATGAGAATTAGAGAAATGGTAGACCCATCATTACCATTATTAATGGTATTTAGAGGGAAACCAGATGATAGCAGAAAAGTATAGTTTGATTATAAGTATGAAAGATTCTTTAGAATTTATTGTGAATGCTGAAGAATGGGACGTGTTGACCATAATTGTGACTGGGATCTTCCATCCATTAAGAGAGCCATGCAATTACATAAAGACAGAACCTTTCAACGTTATGGAGTTGGCTTTGTTAAAGATTTCCATTTTCCTTTGGTGTCTAAATTTAACATTGCATTTTATAGGAAGGCACAGTTGAGAGAAAACCACCACGGTTCGGTGGTGGGTGACATCCAGTGGTGGCCAATATAGCGTTTATGATTATACACCATTCTCAGTTTTTGATGTGGAAGGTTCGTATCAACCTCTAGGAGGTTATATAGTTATTTCTGAAGAATCTGCAACATCAAATGATTCTGGTGAAGCTACAAATCTGATCCAGAGGAAGATGAAGCTATGACGCTAGGAGAGGAAATTCAATATGATAATGACGACAAGGAACAAGTGCAGATTCCAGGGCTTCAATGTGATCCAAAGATACAACATGATCCCAAGATAGATGAGCAAGTTGATGGTTCTTTTCAGTAGATGAATAATGATACTGACATGGAGGACTTGTTGGCACCGCTCTAATGCAATGAACTGCCACTTGGAGAGTCTGATTTGCTTGGACTTGGAACACTTGAACGCATGGAAAGATTTATAGTTGAGCAACTCAAGGATTCTCCTCCTTCCTTCCACATCACCATGTTGGATGTAAGGGAGTTTGATAATGATAAGACGGTGCCACAGGTAGAGAAAAAAGGAGGATAGAAATCTTGTCAAACCACGTTTTGCGTATTCACCTCTCCACATTGTAGGATAAACCAAAGGGGGTGAGAGAAGATATAGTTATGAAGATTATAGGGCTTTGGACGATACAGGCTCAGGTGTTCTAACGACCCAACTTGAAGATTGGTACAAATTAACTTTTCCATCTTGGCCCAAACATTTAAATGGGGCGTGGTGTTCAAATTATTTATATGGAATGGATATAACTACTACAACCTGCTAGAATGGGCCTCGGGTTTGTATATGATAGGCCAGTCTCATGGACTATTAATGCATCAGAATGATAAAGCTTTTCATCTGGACAGTAATAACCCAATACCAAATAACAACATGGAAGTGATTCGGACCCTACTGTGTGACATGGCCGAAATCTAGTGGGCTTGACTACATAAGTAATTCACCACTTAAATCACAAGTGCTTTTTGGATGGTAAGTCTATCATCGGGTTATAGGCAATTTTGGTGCTAATATAGGAACACAAGGCATTATGTGGGACCCAAATAAAAGGCATCTTGATAAGATCAACATTGAGAAATCCATTTACATGGAACTCTCAGGCATTGTTTGGTTGGTTGGAATGGGAGAGGGAGTGGGTTTACTCAAAATGCATGTTTGGTTAATTGGAAAGCATTTTTCATGGGTGAGCCAACTCCTTCAAATGTTGGAATCTGCAATCCTCCAGAGCAATAAGGGAAAGAGGTCTGCAACGTGGGAAAGCATGGGAGAGGGTCATGTTTTTGACCATTTTGCTCCTAAAAATGGTCAGCTTTGATAAAATATTATTATTTTAACCATATTAAAGAGCTAGTTTTTATTGTGTATATACATCTTTTTATTAATAATAATAATTAAAAATAAATATTTTATTATTTATTATTATTATTAGTCATTAAAAATAATTATTTTATTATATTTTATAATTACTAATAATTAAAAAATATTAAAAGTATTTTGGTCTATTTTATCTTCTCTTCATTCCATTTCTATCTCATTTCTATCAAACCAAATATAAAAAAAATAAAAATATTCCTATTTCTTCTTCCATTATACCAAATATAACTATGGAATACAAGATTTCTTTCCATTCCCATTCCCATTCCCATTCCTATTCCATCAAAAGCTAATCCTCTATACCAAACGAGGCTTCATAGGGTTGAGCGTGGGAGGTGGAATACAAAACAAACTGAAGAGTCGACGTCAAGGAAAGCCATTTCTATGTGTATGCAGAAGGAAGTTGTTTTCAAGCCTTTCTACCAGTAGGCAGACATCCTAGGAACAAGCATTTGATATGTAAAGTCAAGCTGGGTTTTGCTTTTCCAAAAATGCTTCCAAGGTTGCCATCATTATCTTGAGTTAAGACTATCATGGGTTAGGTCAACCATGACAGTTCAAAGGTTAAAAATGTTAAAAAATATATATATAAGCTAGTTTTTTTATTTTTTAATGGAGATCGAGCAATCTTTAACTAATATATCTAAAAGGTTTCAATCTTTTGATTACAATAAGATGTTAGGGCTTGATGCGGTTGGTTGAAGTGGGGTTTTATTTTTAGGATATGGTGAGAAATATAAACGTCAACTTATTGATGCATCTTCTCACTAGTTACATCTACAAGTGGTAGATCGTCAAGGTCAATGTTTTTTTTAATTGCATTTGCTTATGGGTTTCCCAAATTATTTAATCGTTATATTTTATGGGATTGATTCAAAATAACTTGTTATATTTTATGGGATTGATTTAAAATAATGGCTCTATTGAGTATTATTGCTTGCCTTATTATTGATGATTTTAATCAAACTGCATGCTCCCATGGAAAAAAGCTGTGTTCATGTGATTCAACGTAGGAATTAGCTCCATGAAATGATAGAGCATGTCAGTTTATAGATATCTCTCCACAAGAGGTTTGGTATTTATGGACAAATAATAGGTAAGGAGATGACGGGCCCTATTAGATAAAGTGTTGTGCAATTTTCAATGGATGGAAGCATTTCCTTAGTCGGGTTATAATCACTTAGTCTAGGGGCTTCAGACCACTCTCCACTAGTTTTTTTCCACATATGTGTTTTATCAGTTTCGTAAGCACCCATTTTGGTGTAAAAACTTTTGATTTAGCTTTCCACAATGTGCAAATATTGTAAATACTATTTGGAATGAATGGGTGTCAAGTTCTTTTGCTTATCAAATTGTGTGTAAATTCAGATCTTTCTGGAATGCTTTAAGAATTTGGAACAAATCTTAACTTGTTCATATAAGGCAAAACATTCAAAACTTAGAACAACAACTTTTACAAATTTAGGAAAATCTTTCAAACCAAAATATAGACATAATGGAGAGAGAATGTCATCAATTATTGGAATTCTAGCATGCGATTGTGAGGAGTCCTTATGGGCACAAAAAGCAAGACAATCATAGTTGATACAAGGGGATTGTAATACCTAATATTTCCATAGTTTGGTAAATAAGCATAGCATAAATCATTTTACGTCCCAAATACAAGAAATGATAGTGGGATGGGTTTATGATTTGACATAGATTGAGGTACTAGTAAGGGATTACTTGTGCTTACTTTTATTATATTATGGCTATAGATGCAAATGCTTCAAAGCCTTATGATTGTATGAGATTTCATGGTCTAAATTCATTTCTTACTTATTTCTATCCCAATTTTTCCTTTTTTCTGTCATAATGCATAAAATGTGTAGTAATTAAAAAACATTGCGTTTCTTAGAATGCCTACAAGCAAACTACTAAAAGTTGAACATTGTTCATGTGTTTCCAAGGTTTAAATGTCTTGTGTTAGTCATGACCTTATGGCTTCCAAGCCTATGACAAGTTTTCTGTAACACCCCATAATTAATTAAGGTATTAATCATAGATTAGACTAATTAGGAATAATTGAAATGAGATAATCGGATAAATTAAGTGGATGGAGATTTTAGAGAGATAAATTATTAAAATGGGTTTGAGATTTAATTAGGATAGAAATTCTATCTAGGCCTAAATTAATAGATTATGAGAAGAGGCTAATGGAAGCCCAATGGGTTAGGTGCAGACCCAACCCAATTTAGTGTGATGGAGGCCCAAAATCTACCTTGTATAGACTCCTTTAAGTGGCCCAATAACCCTTGTGCAGACCCACATTTTTAAGCTCTTCAAACTTGGCCCAAACTTAATTAAACTTCAGCAACCCAATTGCATAAAATTGGCCCAGAAAAATTCTACAGCCCAACACTCTAAAACTGGCCCAACAACCTAAAAATCTGAAGCCCAAGTAAAGATGGACCTTGGAGCAGCCCATGACCCATTTTTGACCCAACCTAAACCCAACTAAAACCCTAATACACCAGCCTCTTCCTCACACTTGCTGAAACATAAACTCAAGAAGCAAAATTCGGAGGTTGAGAAGGAGGCTAGGGTTGGGGGCATAAATTCTGCATTTTCTCACATTTAGAGCAAGATTCAGTCAAGGTAATAGTTATACAACTTAATCCCCTCATCTTTCTCTTTAATTTGGCCCGATTAGTTTTTCATTTGGAGCATTTTCATACTACCCAAAATCTGAAATGTGGGTGTTTGGGGGTTTTCTTGGTGAAATTCGTAGGTTGAGATTAGGGCTGACCTTGGGTGAGTTTAAACCTTCCATTTTAATGCTTCATTTGTTAATTTGAGACCCCCATAGCTAATTTATAAAATGGGTATTAATTATGTACGAAATTGCTTAGGATTTTGGGTGGAATGTTGAGTTTTCTGGTGGAGGACAATTTAATCCAAATTTGGGACTTAAAGTGGTTGAGTAAGTGATCCTTAGGTAGTCATGAGCATCTTAAATTCTTTGGGTATTGATTGTAACTGTTAATGATGAATTAGAATAGTAATTTTATGATGCTATAGTTATAGGAGGATTTCTGCACCATTGGTGATTGTTGCAAGTGTCTACAAGTGAGGTAACCGAGTTATATCAATTCTATGTATATATTTGATTTAATTTCATATGTTGCTGTATATGAATGATTTGAAATGTTAAATGAATTAATTGGCTATCTGTTGAATTATGATTGGACCTTGCAAGTCCATGGTGGAGCTGTGGTGTGGCTGCCACCCGTGCATGTGCTTCGATCGAGCATCGGGTTATGATCAAACCCAGATGCACTAAGCCCCAGTTGTGCTCAATAGGGAGTAGGTGCCGTGGACAGGCCTTTCCCGGTGTTAATGGCCTTTAACATGTAATAATATGATTGCTAGTATGGGATAGTAATCATGATAGCCTAATTATTTCATTTGCTGATATAATGGATATGATTCTGATGTTAATTTTGTTTCATGCTTATATGCTAATTAAACTGGATATATGATGGAATTGCCTTGGTAATTGAGATTTATATCTCACCCCGTTTTATGGGATTAATATTTCAGGTGAAAGTTCTTCGGGTAAGGATAAGGGTAAGCAAGTGGATGAACATCCATGAGCTGAGGCCGGGTGTGGGGAGCTACACTTGGTCTGAGTAGAATAGGTAGATGCAATTTTGTTATTAGTTTACATAGCATCATCATGTAGTCATGTTGCCAAGTGTAGGCGTTTATATTTTGTTTAAATGAAATGTAACCGTTAAAGATTCAAGTCTCATTATAGTGAATATCAATGTATGAACTTATAGAATTAAATATATGTAGTTTTGCTGAAATTGTGATATGGATTACTATATAGGAATTGTAGTTATATGATGCCTTGGAGGTAAGCTATTGTTGAATGGAATCTTTATGAAATTGCATGGGATGTAAATTGCTGCTAGTGCATGTGATCTTGCTGTCATTTATTCTTGAATTTGCTGATATGAACTAGTGGGACAAGTAGGAAGTAGCATTTAAGTTTTACAATGGTAATGAATGGATTGATGGGTAAATATGGTAGATAAACACTATTAGGATCACATAAAACAAGGGAAGGTGGACCTAGAGAGTTCCTAAGATGAGATTTGGAGTGTAAGGGGCGAAATTTGGGTAATGTGGTCACAGGAGAGAATTCCGCCGCGGCCAAGAAGGCTTCGCTACTGCCAAATGGGAGACAGAGCCGAAAGGCGCCGTGGCACAACCAATCCCGCCGTGGCGCAAGGGAGGAAAATTTGCCCAGGGAGTGACAGTGGCGAGGCGTGCCGCGGCCTGATAAATCTCGCCGTGGTGCAGAGCAAAAAAAATTGCCCAAGAGGGTAACAGAACCAAAACTCACTGTGGCGCAGTGTGTCCTGCCGCGGCGCAAGTCGAGAAAAATAAAATAGGGGTTGGACAGAAGCAAAACTCGCCACGGTGTGAATATATTGCGCCGAGGCGAGATTCTTGGGAGTTGAGCAGTAGTTCCAGGAGGCATTTCCGCCGCGGCGCCACATAGGTTGGCCGCGGCAAAGGTCCAACTCGCCGCGGTGAGATGCGTGAAATTAGGAGATGATATATGAACACTTGTGAGAGATTATTGAGTATTGAAATTGATGAATGGTTGTATCATAAACCCTTTATGGTAGTAGGATTTCTTTCATGAAAATTTTGAATTGTGTGGTGGTATGGTGATGACCTTAACGTCAAGGTTTAAATTTTTTCATATTTTCACAATGTGATAGATTATAACCACTCAAACCTTGATAATTAATTATTAATCGCACATTTAACTATAATTACAGTGATTAAAAGGTAGGGTTGTCACATTTTCCCACTGTAAGTTATGGCTTAGCTTTTAGGTAATTTTTTAATTTGAATTATTCTTTTTGACATAAGTAGAAAATATTTTTAATGCCAAGGTGGGCTGGAAATTAATAAGTGCTTTTGATTTCAAACTTCTTGTTTACGTGGCTAGTATTTTGTCTTTTTTCTTTTTTAAAAAAGAATGATGTAATGTATGTTGGATGGATTTAAGAAAGTTGCCACGATGTCCTTATGGTGGGATTTAGGCTTTCACAATTGAAGATTTAGGTTTTTTTATTCGTTTGCTAGATTTGCAGTCTAGATATCAGGTTGAAATAAGAAATTTGGGTTTCAAAAGGTGAAAACATGGCTAATCTTCTAGTTTTTGCTTGCTGGATTTCTGGGCAATTGTTGTAGGTTTAGATTTGGATGGCTAGCATCTGGATTAATGAGGCAAATTTAGGAAATTTTTTTCTTAAGATTTTTAATGACCATATGGATGAATATTGTTTAGGTTTGTAAGAAAGCAATAACTCAGAGTTTGGAGGATTGTTATAAAAATGTAAAAGGTGTAACACTTAAAGCAATGTGAACATTGCTTTATTGCTCACATGAGCAAAGGAAAAAAAGAATAATTCTTTTAATAGAAAAAGAAATTTTGTTGAAACGAAAGAAAGGTACAATATGGGAGGATAAGGGATCTTCTAAGAAAAGATAATAAAAGGACAGAAAAGAACAATGATTGAAAACATAACATCAAACATGTAATAGAGTGGGAAAGTCCCTTTATAGATCTAACCCAATAGAGGAACCCATTTGAAGAGACCATGAGCTGAATACCTAAGTAAAGCCACAAAACTATCTCTATCTTATAACAATTAAGCAAAGAGGGAAATTGCTTTAAAAATTCAAGCTTTTCTTTCTAGCTAAATACACCAGAGAAAAATAAATGGGCTACAGTCCTTAAATCCACAAAATACTCATTATCTCTACCCAAGTCTCAATGACCAAATTTCCTAATTTTTGAATAAAGAATTATGCATCTATGTATTGAAAGGGACATATGTTAAAATAAAATACATAAAATCATCATTGTCACCTATAGATTCTTTAGTTCCTAATTTAATGTTCTTGATATTGCAATTCATGTAGTCAAGAGCTCTATAGCATTTTGAATATTTTTCTTATATGTCAACAATTATTTACTAGATAAACCATATATTTGCAGTAGAAGACAACTTTGCTCTTGGTAAGATCATGTCTGAGGACCTTTAAGTATCATCCCATCAATATTTTTGTTAATTGCTACTTAGGTATAAATCTTTTTAATGTTTTATGATGATGGGTATTCAAGTTATTAGGTATACTGTAACATTTGGTTCTTTGAAAATGAGAGAAATCGCAAGAAACGTAACGTATAGTTTCTCCGTAAATGAACAAAATTCACCAAATACAAAAGTAAGTCCCTCGAAATGACTTAGTTAAGGTCCCAAAAAGTTTAGAAAACATTTTAGACTCCTAAAAATGAGAATCCCAGGTCTAGACAAAAAGAAAAATAGAGCTAGAATGAAGAAACGAATTTGAATGAAAGGTTAATGAAACATAAGGACATTTTCGTCATTTTGAGCAAATTTTGGAATTCTCATAGGAGGGCTTTTTAGATGAAAGTTTAGAGTTCTCCAGGGTTCTTAGAGGCCCTGAAAAGCATGGGAAGCCCTGGGATGGTTAAAACTCATCTGGTGGACGTTTTCCAACATCGGTTGACCTAAACTTTGACTAATTCGTTTAGAAAGGTTTTAGCTCCGATTTGAGTGATTCCAAAGGTATTTTATTAAATTGAGAACCTAAATTTCATTATGAAAAAGATGTTTCTAAAAAAGGAGCTAAAACAAGTTAGAAATGAAAATGCCAAGAACGAAGGGCCAAATTGAAATTTTTGAAAAAGAAGCTTCAAGAAGCCCCTCCTTAAATCATGCCCTCTTTCTCTCCCTCTTAGAACCGACCTTATTTCTACCCAAGAACAGAAGGGAGAGCAAGGGGAAATGGCCACAAGAGGAGGCAAGAAGAAAGGGAAAAGCAAGGCAAGAAAGGTATGAAAATCTTGGTTTTTCAAGCACTTTCCTTCACCAAACTCCTTCTCCTCCTTCTCCTTATCCTTTCTATGGTTTTATTGATGTTTTCTGTGCTGATTTGAGGTCAGAAAAAGAGGGGAAAATTCGGATTTGAAGAGAGGAGGCTAAGGAAAGTGAGAAACAAGCAAGAAAAGTCATAGAAATAAGGTAAAATCTTTATCCTATGGTAGCTACTCCTTCCCCCTTCTTCTCCCTATTTTCACCCTATATATGTAGCTACAAGAAGGTTGGAATTTTGGGCAAAAACAAGGGTGAATTATATGAATTTAAGGGAGGTGAGTAAGAATATGCAAGGAAATCCAAGTAAAAGCTATTGATTTTTAAGATAGCAAACCTAGGGTTTCATGAGCTCCTTTAAAAATCTAATCTGATGCAATTGTTCTTAGGCCTAAATGAATGTTTGGATGAGATCTTGAGATCCCTAGAAGGCTCCTCATATGCATCTTCCATCAAGAAAAGGAAGCAAACTCACTTGGTGTTCATATAGTGCATAGTTTTGGCCTAGGCTAGATGAAGTACTAAGGGGTAGTTTTAATTTGTTCCAAACTCATTTTTTCATCATGTATGATGGGAGAGTATGAGAGGAAGCTTTGGAAAAATTTTAGAAAGCATAAAAAGTGAGATGGCTTATATGTTCCATATTATGGCTTAAACAAGCAACACCTAGCTAGATTTCTTGAATTGATTGTGTGATAACTCCAAGAGGTTTAAATGGAGTCAAGAATCATAAATAGATGGAGAGAATGGAGCCAAGATGATGTTCTCTTAAGGTTGCTTCATTAAGTACATTATGAAACCATAAAAGAGCCTTATGAGTCACCTAGCTTTTCTAGTGAATATATGGCCTTGGAATTTAATTCAAGAGTATAATTGGCTTCCATATGATGTGTCTAGGCCAAGAGAAATGATTTCTACCTCCTTGGGTGTGTGAGGTCAAGGGAGAGGACTCAAGGCTCAAGGAAAAAGTGTGTGAATGCAAGTAAGGTAGCTCTCTCCACCTTCTCTCATGCATGAATGTGTGCTTACATTGTCTTTGAATGTATGTATATAAGTTTTGAGTTATGAAAAGTATTTTAGCATGAGCTTTTATTCCATGGTACCATGATGATGATTTATGCATACAAATGATGTTTTATATGCTTATTTTAGTTTGCTTAAGTGTGGAGAAGCCAAGAACCCTCTAGCCATGGTGAGGATGAGCCAAGAACCCTTAAAGTTGGTTAAGACAAAGTAAAGAGTCTCCCAAGAGTGAGGTTGACTCCCAAGAGTAAGGTTGAGTCTAAACCTAGAGAAAATGGGTGAGGCAAGTCCAAAATTCATAAGTGAATGGGTGAGGCTAATCTACTCACTTGGCAAGTCTATGTATGCTATGTATGACTTGTTCAAATGCTAAGGATGTTTCTTGAATGCTCACATATGTTAATATGCCTATACATGCATTTTTAAGGCTTGTATTGCATACTTTATGTGAGATTGAAAGGGACATGAGCTATTGGGATTCTTTGAATCTCATCCCCTCCTCTCCAATGTCTTAACATGCTACGTGAATCCATTGAGCAAGGTAATGGTAGCCACCAAGCCAAGGAGAAGGAGATTGACATTAGAATATACGAAATGGCCTAGTTATACCTCTTTTGTAGCCATACACATGGCATATGATGTAATCCCATGATGAAATTGTTATGTAATCTTATGAACATATGTAATTACCCAAATGTATGATGTATGAATTAAATTTGATGCCAAATGTATAAGATAGTATGTTTTGGGTATTGAATGGCAAGATTAGCATTATGGAAATTTGTGTATGGCATAGGGTGAGAGTGTGAGTTTCTAAATTTTTGGTTTGTGCACCTTTGAGACAAGTTTAGAATGTCATTTTGGTGCATTCCCATGTGCTCAAGTGGCCACACAAGCTTGGGAAGCAAAATTGGACACTTTGATCCTAGTTGAGACCATAAAAATGACCAAACCGAACCCTATGGCACAAAATGACCAAATGGATGAATCTTCCCATGAAATTTGGCAGACATGTAGATCTCATTGATATATTTTTGGGAAGCTAAGGTGCAAAAAAATCAGAGCTCTATAGAATTAATTGTGAATTTTCAAAGTTGGGATTTTTCTATTGTTCTGGTGCATGTACTATTCATACAGTCAGTTTTGTGTTCTATGTCATCTAATAGTCAAATGGTGTCTAATACTTGTAAAAGCTTACAAGAATAAACTAGAGGTTATAAGCTTTATGTGGCCACCAAGATCACCTCATTTGGAGGTCTAAACAGAGAGTTATGAATTTTTGAAGTTTAATGTCAATACCAGTAGTGCTATTGGACCTCCAGTACTATTCCATCATAATTTAGTTCATAGATGGTCTTGGCATGGTCTGGAGATATTTTTACCTTAAATTTAACATCTATAGCTTCTCAAATTGACTAAATTTGCATGATTTTTATTTTTTTAGAATTAGTTATGAATTTCCAAAATTTATGATAGTAACCTATGACAGTAGGCCAGACAATTGAGACCTTGGGTGCTTTTTGAATGTCAAATGTCTTTTACTTAATGTTCCATAACCTGGAATTATTTTTAAATAAATTAGACATCTGTAGTTTTCCATAATAGTAAAGAATGCATGATTTTGATTTTTTTAGAATTAGTTATGATTTTTCAAAATTTATGACAGAAAGCATGAAATTCTGGCCAAGGTTGCACTATGGTATTTTATGTGTTTCTTGCACTTGTATGAGTTCTAAGCCACTTTTGGTGATGGAATTGAGTTGTATCTATGTAATTAAATATGAGAATGTAATACATGAACTCACATTGTTCACAGGACATCAAATGAAAAAATTATATGTTACGTAATGCTAAAATATTCATTATTTTAATGTCATTTTCTTGCCTCCTTTGTGAGATGCATCGTTTAAGGCATGAGAATAGTATAAGACAAGCTAAAAATTTATGGTTTTACATATACTCACTCTTGTTGACATTTTTTGTGAGACCTATAGAACTGTACAAAGGCCCACTAATATTTAAATATATAAACCATTGCTGATGTAATGCTTTTTTTTTTTAATTTGATTTATATGGCTTTTTTGTTTTTTTTCCCACTTATTTTCTTTCCTTCTTTTTTTGCATTGGGCCTAAACTTCTAATTGTAAATAAATATAAAGAGAAGTTAATAGACAACCTTAAATTTGCTAAAGCCTCTTGTCTTAATAAAGTATTGGTACACATGACCTTATAAAATTCTAATTTAACTTAGTCTTGGTCCAATTTTATGTGCTAGACTCATGAAAACTATCTCCCATCAATTTGTTTTCCACCACTATGTATTCCATTATGTATGAAACTAAAAATTTCAATATAACTATTTTAGGCTTATGATAAATGCCATTTTTTATATATTTTATTTCCCTTATTTTAGACTTTTTGAAGATGGATTATGGCTTACTGGATTTAATTAGGTAAGATTTGATTTTATTAGCCATGGTTGCATCTTAGGAATTAATTTGCAAATTATTGGTTTTTAATGCTTAAATTTCTTTTAAAATAATTTTCCAAATATTTCTACTTAATAGTTTTTATTCTTTTTGTGCAGATTTTTAATGGACAATAGGAATTCAAAGGATCTGTTTGGAAGATATCCAAGAGCTTGAAGAGATCTGTTTGGAAGCCTATGATAATGCAAGGACCTATAAAGAAAAGTCAAAGGCCTTCCATGATAAGATGATTGCAAGAAAGGAGTTTGTAGTTAGAGAAAAAGTTCTATTTTATAAATCCCACTTAAAGCTCATGCTAGGTAAGCTTCATTCTAAATCGGAAGGTCTTTATATTGTTTCTCATGTTTTTCCTTTTGGTGCAATGGAACTATTAGATGAGTAGATTGGAGCTAAATATAAAGTCAATGGACATAGGCTGGAGCATTTTCATGAGGAGCTTCCAAGGGATGACAAGGAGGAGCTCCAACTTCAAGACCCACCTTAATTACTTGGTTGTACACTTTTTCTTTCATCTTTTATCACTACCACAAAAATAGGATTTGTTGTCACACTTTCATTGGCAGTTCCTATAAAACCACCAACAAAATTAGAGGATAATTGGCAGTTCATAGCAACCACTAATAAAAACCTAGCATAATTAAACTTTGTTAGTGGTTCCAAAAGGAACTGCCAACAAAGGTGAAAGCTTTGTTGGTGGTTCATATGAACCACCAACAAAAGAACCATTTGTTGGCAGTTTGACGAACCACCAACAAAAGCTCACCTTTGTTGGAGGTTCAAAAAGAATTGCCAATAAAGGTTGAAGTTTTGTTGGTGGTTTAAGGAGGTTTGTTTCATACCACCAACAAATAAAACTTTGTTGGTGGACATTGAACCGCTAACACTTTATTGGCAGTTTTACACAAACTGCCAACAAATATTAAACCTTTGTTGGCGGTTCATGTTAAACCACGAACAAAGGTTGTTGGCGGATGTTGGCAGTTCTACACGAACCGCTAACAAAGATTAACCTTCATTGGTAGTTCGACATGAACTGCCAACAAATGTTATCCTTTATTGGCAGTTCTCGAATAGAATTGCCAACTATTTTTTATTTAAACTACCCAGGTGCTTTTTGCATTCGCCTCTTAGTACTCCCTTCTTCTTCTCAAACTACATGCATACTCATTTCTTCTCTCCCGCCATTATCCTTTTGCCTACCATTTTGGCCTTCTCAGTCTCTCCATTCTCCCTGCATTGTGCTTGCCGTTCGGCCCACCTCGTGCTTGCCAGTCTCCCTGCGTCGTGCCTACCATTTGCCCCTCGTCGTGCTCTCGTGCCATTCTCCCTCATCATGCCCGCTCTTCACCTTGCCTTCTTCCCACTCTTGTAAGTTCATCCCATTTTTTATTTTTATTTTTTGCAAAATTAACTTGTTTTAATTAATGTATTTTTTCTTTGAACAAATTAAGTGGTAATGTTTTTCTCCATTTTGGATTCCTATCCTCTATTCATTCCTCCATTTTTGCATCTGTACCTTTTTTTGGAACTATTTTTTTTTTACAAAATATTTCTTTTGGTATGATAGAATTAGCAAAATATAATATATGTAAGTTATAACTTACATAAAAGGAGAGAAAATTTATTTTGTCACTGTTCTTTGATTATGGATTGCTAGAATACATTATTCTGTGCTTGGAAAACTTGCATTTTTATGCTGTTATGCTGCTGGTTTTTCTTTGAGATATAGATTGTAACAAAAGAATAATTAAATAGAGTTATATTTAGTAAAGTAATAGGTAGGAGTCAAAGCAAATTGAACGTCATTAATCATATTTCTCTTAAATTGGTTCTTTTTAGATTGAAAAGGTATGGATTGGAAATGGATGTCTGCCAATCGTCTATCTAGAGAATATGAGGATGGAGAGAAAGAGTTTATTAAGTTTGTAGTTGAGCATGCAAAAGACTCTAGTAAAATCATATGCCCTTGTTTGAATTGCTGCCATGTGAAGCAAATTAGTGCAGTTGAGTTGGAAGATCATTTAGTGTGTAATGGAATTGACCAAAGTTATACATGTTGGACAAAGCATGGCAAGACAAGGGATGAGCATAGTAACTGGGAGCATAGTGGGAGTTGTGACTCAAATGATTTCAACATAGATACATACGAGATTGATCGTCTTGAAGAGATGGCAAATGTAGTTGAAATGGATCTTAAAGATTGTCCTGAAATATTTGAGAGGTTGAAAAGTGATGCTGAAATATCGTTGTATTTTGGTTATACTAAATTTACAAGATTATCAGTAGTGTTAAAATTGTACAACTTGAAAGTGGGAAATAGATGGTGTAATGTCCAGTTTTTGTTAAACGACAGAAACAAGCGCGTTTTCAAAGCAAGTCCCTTGAAATGAATTAGTTAAGGTCCCAAAAAATTTGAGTAACATTCTAGCATCTTAAAAATGAGAATTCTAGCCTCAGAAAGAAGGAAAATGAAGCTAAAATAGAGAAATAAATTTTCACGAAAACTTTACGAAACGTAATGGCATTTTTGTAATTTCGGGTAAATTTTGGAATTCACACAGGAGGGCTTTTTAAACCAAAATTTTGAGTTCTTCGGGGTTCTCAAAGGCCCTGAAAACTATGGGAAGCCCCAGGACAATTAAATCCCCTCCGGTGGATGTTTTTCAATGTCGGTGTTCCCGAACTTTGAGAGATTTGTTCGGAAAGGTTTTACCTCCGAGTTGAGTGATTCCAAAGCCATTTTTCTTAATTGGGAATCCAAATTTTATAATGAAAAAGACGGTTCTAAAAAAGGAGCTAAAATGGAAGAGAAATGAAAATGCAAAGTATGAAGGGCAAAATTGAAATTTTTGAAAAAGTCACTTTTCCCTACCTATATATAGGTGGCCCCCCACTTTCCTCCCCATTTGGAATTAGAAAATTTTTCATAATTTCAGAAGGGAAAGCTAGGGTTTTGGGCACACCAAGAGAGAAGGAGAAGAAGAAGAAATTCCAAGCTTAAGGTATGTTTTTATGGTTGTTTTCCATGCTTTTCTCCATCTCCACCACCTCTCCTTCATTCTCCTTTCTTTCCTTGGATTAAAATGAGGTTTATAAATCTGATTCAAGGGAGAAATTCAAGGAAAAGTTCGGATTTGAAGAGAGGAGCTTGGACAAATCAAGATTCAAGCCAAACTAAGCAAGGAAACAAGGTAAAAATGCATCCTATGGTTGATACCTTTCTTCACACTTCTTCTCCATTTCGACCTACACTAAGAAACCTAGGAGGATCTGATTTCCAAGCCCCAACCAAGCATGAATCTTAGGTATTTGATGAAGAAGAATAAGAATATGCCAAGAAAACAACAAAATAACCATTAGATTTCAAGATGCAAAATATAGGGTTTCTAGTGCACCTTTCAAATTCTGAATTTATATGATGCTTCCTAGGTCTAATCAAGAGTTTAGATGAGTTCTTGAGACACCTAAGATGCTCCCCATAAGCTTCTTCCTTCAAGCAAACCAAGAGAACCCCAAGAAGCCCAAATAATGCCATAGTCTCGGCCAAGCATGTTCCATGGTGCTAGGGAGAGTTTGAAATTTTTCTAAGGCCATTCTTGAGTCATATTTGATGAATGAAAATGAAAGGAGGCCTTGGAAAAAAATTATAACTCATAGAAAGTGATTTAGTGTTTTAAGTTTTATATTATGACCTAAAGAAGCAACATGATGCTAGGCCTTTTGTTTTGATGATGTGATGACTCCAAGAAGCTTAAAAAGAGTCAAGAATCATATTTAAAAGGAAAGAATGAGGCCTAGAAATCATTTGAGGGATGTTGCTTCATTAGGTGCCATTATGGACCATAATGGAGCCTATAGAGCAATCTAGTGTTTCATCAAGTTATATAGCCTTAGAATGTGTTTCATGAACCTAATTGGCTCCCATAAATTATATCTAGGCCAAGAGAAATCATCTCCACCAATTTGTGGGTGTATGGCTAAAAGAGGAGGCTTGAATTTCAAGAAAAAAGTGTGTGAGTGTACACAAGGTAGCTCTCTCCACCTTCTCTCACGTATGGATGTGTGTTTAGCTTGTTTTAGAATGTGTGTATGTGTATTTTCAAGCTATGAAAAGTATGCTAGCACGCCTTTATATGCCATGATGCTTGATGACATGTTATGTTTTCAAATGAGCACATAATGTTTGTATGAGTTTGCTTAAGTGTGGAGAGGCCAAGAACTCTTTCCTTTGGTGAGGACGAGCCAAGAACCCTTGAGCTTGGTTGAGACAAAGTAAAGAGTCTCCTAAAAGCAAAGTAGGCTCCCAAGAGTATGGTTGAGTCTAAAGCTTTTAAAGAATAGGTGAGGCAAGTCCAAAATCCATGAGGAGAAGTGTGAGGCCAATCCAAACACTTGGTGAGCTCTTGAATGTCTTGTATGATTTATTCATATGCCAAGTTTGCTTTTAAAATGTCCATGACTTCTATTTTACTCATGCATGCATTTGTAAAGCTTACTTTGCACATATTATGTATGATTGAATGGGAGATTAGCTACTGGGATTCTTTGAATCTCATATCCTCCTCTCCAATGATCTAACATGCTAGGTGGACCAAGTAAATATGGTGAAGGGAGCTAACATCAATGAAGAAGGAAAAATGATAAGTCTATGTCTAGCTTTAGCCATTTTGAAACCATAATTGTATTTCTTGATGTATATGTTGTTATAAAAGTACCATGACCCTTGAAACATGTATAAATATGATATTATATCATGTTTAAATGTATGAATATGATGTATGACTTCTAGCCTACATTTTGAGCATGAGATGCCAAATTATGCAATGTGAAAGTATGATGGAAATGTGCATAAATGTGGGTTAAATGGCTAAAATGAGATGCATGAGGTTTGAGACTATTTGGACAGCTCACACAAGTCTCAAATGTACTTTTAGACTTGCCCAAAAGGTGCCACAACCAAGGGGAGGCCATTTGGCAAATTTGGTACCTCATATGGAGCCAAATTTGACCATAATGGAATCCTATGTCACTTTTTAGCCAAATGATCTATTCTTGATTTGAGATTTGGCATGAAATTAGGTCTCATTGAGAGCTTTCTGAGAAGCTAAAGATCATAATTTTCTGATATCTACAGAATATTTGATGATTTTTCAAAGTTGACAATTTTCATAGTTTCTAGTTTGTTACACTATTCATTTGGTCCAAAATTAAACTCTGTCACACGAGGCCTAAATGATGTCCAATTGCCACAAAATTTTATACAAAGAAACTAGACAATCACAGTGACTCATGTCAACTAGAAGCACCTCAATTGGAGGTCCAGAGAGGGAGATATAAAGTTTTGAAGTTTCTATCCGGTAGCAGTGATTTTGTCCGACCAGATATGCTACTAGATGATAATGAGAGTCCTAGCTGAACATGGGGCTAAACAAATGTTATGCTCTATTGGCATGAGTTATAAGAGGATACATGCTTGTCCCAACGACTGCATTTTATTTTGAAATGAATATGTTTTGTTAGAGAAGTATCCAAAGTGCAATGCCTCTAGATATAAAAAGAAACAATTGAGTCTAGCAAAGGTGGTATGGTATTTTCCCATCATACCTAGATTTAGACGCATGTACAACAATGCAGAAGATGCGAAACACTTGACATGGCATGCTAATGAAAGAATTCAAGATAGCAAGCTTCGACATCCTGCAGATTCTCCTCAATGGAAAAAATTAATCATGAGTACCCTGACTTCGGACAAGAAGATAGAAATTTACACCTTGCATTGGCTACTGTTGGAATGAACCCACACAGTGTCCAAAGTAGTACCCACAACATATGCCCAATGATTTTGGTAATTTATAATATACCTCCATGGTTATGCATGAAGCGCAAGTACATGAAATTATCTATTTCTGGGCCCAAGCAACCTAGAAGTGATATTAACATATACTTGACTCCTTTTATTGAAGATTTAAAACTAATGTGCGAGACGAGAGTAGAGGTATATGATGGCTATAGGAAGGAAAGATTCAACTTGCGAGCTATGCTCTTTGGGATAATTAATGACTTTCCAGCATATGGTAATTTGTCAGGATACAGTATCAAAGGACATTGTGGATGCCTTATTTGTGAGGAGGGCACACATTCCATGTGATTGGAACATTGTATGAAGAATGTCTTCCTCGGGCATCGTAGATTTTCACCTCCGAGACATCATTACCGGTGGTGGAGAAAAGCTTTCAATGGGATGACAGAGAAAGGTAGTGCACCTTTGCCATTGGCTGGTGAGAAGCTGTATGAAAAGGTAAAGGATTTGGATAATAATTTCGGCAAACCTTTTGCAGGACACCTTAGGACAAGCGTGTGGAAGAAAAAGTCTATTTTCTTTGAACTGCCATATTGGAAGTCTTTGTATGTAAGACATTTCCTTGATGTCATGCATATTGAGAAAAATGTATGTGACAGTGTAATTGGTACCTTACTCAATGTGCCAGGAAAGATCAAAGATAGGATTAAAGCGAGATTGGATTTAGTTACTCTAGGAATAAGAGGAGAATTAACACTAGTGAAGGAGGGACGTCGTACTTATTTACCTCCAATGGCACATACTTTATCTCAGAAAGAAAAAAATTTATTTTTGTGATTTTTTTGACATAGTTAAGTTCTAGAGGGGTATTCTTCAAATATTAAAAGACTTGTATTAATAAAAGATATGAAGTTGAAGGGTCTTAAGTCTCATCATTGCCATGTTCTAATGGAGCATTTGATTTCGGTGGCTCTACATTCCATTTTGCCTAAAAAGGTGTGAAGGACAATGACTAAACTATGCTTCTTCTTCAAGTCCATTTGCAACAAAGTGATTGGCCCTACAAAATTGCCATCATTGCAAAGAAAAATTGTGATTATTTTGTGCAAGCTTAAGATGTATTTCTCACCTTCGTTCTTTGATATGATGGTTCACTTAATTGTTCACTTGGTTAGGGAGACACAGAGGTGTGACCCAACTTATTTAAGGTGGATGTATCCAATTGAGCATTACATGGAGATATTAAAAGGGTTTGTTAAAAATCAAAGTTGACCTGAAGGTTGTATTATTGAACGGTACATAGTCGATGAAGCAATTGAATTCTGTACTGAATACCTATCTAATGTTGATAATATTAGGCTTCCGGTATCTCGACATATCGAACGATTTGTTGGGGGAGGATTATGGGAAATGAAATAATTAGCATCACAAGTATAGAGCAGAAGCAAGCACATCTATATGTTCTGCACAACTTTGATGAGGTTAAGCCATATGTGTGGAATCACAAGGAGATACTTAAAAGCTTGAACCCCAATAAGAATGAAAGTTGGGCATCAAAAGAACATAATTAGGGTTTTATATATTGGCTCAGAAACCACATTTTCTTGGAGTTAGATGCAAATCCTGGTGCAATTTTTGAAAAATTAAGATGGTTAGCAAGAGGTTCAAGTCGACATGTCCTCTCTTACACCAGTTATCTCATCAAGGCTACACTTTCTATACAAAAGCGCAGGATGAGCAGAGTACAATGCAAAATAGTGGTGTAATTCTTATGGCTCAATCTATGTATATTTCTAATGCTAAAGACAAAAATCCTATCTATTCAAACATGTCATACTTTGGGATAATTAAGTGCATATGGGAGTTAGACTACATTTTTGTTTTGGGTGCCAATCTTCAGTTGTAAATGGGTTGACAACAAGAATGGCTTTTGGATTAATGAGTCAAGGTTTATTCAAGTGGATCTTAATAAGGTAGGGTACAAAGATGAGCCTTTTATTTTTGCATCCCAAGTGCAACAAGTGTTCTATGTCCCCAATCCTGGTAGTAAGAAGTGGTCCATTATTCTATTGACAAACAAAATGGATGAGGATAAAGATGATATTCAACACGGTCAACATACTGATGTTGAGAATGATCCCTTTTTAGGGACATTGCTTAAAAGCGATTCCACTGAAGATGATGCTCTATATATGAGAGATGATCATAAAGAGGGTATTTGGATTTTAAAGAAGGGGTAAAGAAGTCTAAATCAGACAAGAAAAAGAAAAAGAAAAAGAAAATCTTAAATACTTACATATGCTTTATTTTATTCTTTAATTTCTTTATATGTCCTTTCGAATTTTTTAAATATTTTTTCTTTTAACCTTGGAATTAATTTTGCTTATGCTTTTAACTAATGTGTTTGAATTTCATTGTAGGTGAATGACTTCTGCATGTGGTCATGACAGTGCTCTAGATGATGTGACGAAAGAGATAAGCCAAATTAAATGAAGTTTGACCGTCTTAAAAGAGGTAACCCACGAAAGAAGTATTGGAAAGAAATTCGAAGTTTAATGGAATGCTAATGGTCAACCAATTAGGAAAAATGGTAAAAAATTAATTAGCTACATTGGAGTTATGGCTCATATGAATGTGCCCATTACTGTAAGTGATTGACGAAGGGTTGACAATGCCACAAAGAATGCTATTTGGGATGAAATAGTGGTAACATATTCTACCACAACTATTATGGGCTTTCTTATATATACATGCTTTAACAAGTTAATTATGTTAGTTTGCAGATATATTTTGATATTAATCAAAGTCAAATAAGGTTTGTACTTGGGACAGCCGACTAGGCATTACGATCGTTCCACTACATACTCAGTAGTAGATTCTTGAGAGATGCTGATGGGAACATTCTTGACCATCCCCCTGAATTATTTCAAGTTATGATAACTTAGGAGGCTTGGGATATATTTACTGGTAGACGACAAGAGGAGTCTTTCTAGGTAATCATATTCTACAATATATAGTTGTTCATTTTAGTGTGTAACAATATGTATTGCTTAGATTATTATGTTTTTTCATAGAAATTAAGTTAGGATAATTGAAAAAGAGCAAAGAATATTCAATAGCCATACAGGAAAAGCTGATTGGGATACTTGGATTTGAACAACAGATGGTATGTGAATATAAATGTTATATATTTATGAATATATATTGTAACGCAATACTTACACATTCATTTTTTGACCTAATACATAGATCGAGCAAGAAGGATCAGAAGTTAGTTTAGTATCCCATCACATTCTTTGGAAAGTAACTCGAGTCAATAAAGCTGGCGAAATTGACAATGAACATGTCCTTGAAGTTTGAAACAAATGTGTAAATATTAATTGATTATCAAAATTGTCAATCAATCTATTTCATTTTTCTACCTTCAATAATATTTGTTTTTTAATTTATATATCACAGGATGCCTTATCATAAACCCTCCTTGTAATACTAAATTTGTTAAGCTCATCTCATATTATTTCTAGCCTTCCTTCCTCACAAATGTAAGAATTCAAGGAAAAGCCATTAAAATAATCAATTTAATGTGAGTTGTGTCGTGCATAAATTTCTCATTTGGTGTCCTGTGGACCATATGAATTCATTTATCACATTCTCATATTTAACTACACAAATGCAACTCAAAACCATCTCAAGAAGTTGCCTAGAACTCAAGCAAATGAAGTACATATATGGAAATAATAGGTGCAGCCTCGGACTGAAATTCTAGATTTCTGTCATAAACTTTGAAAAATTATAACTAATTCCAAAAAATATGAAATCAAGCATAATGTACCATTATACAAAGCTACAGATTTCTAATTTATATAAAAATAATTCTAGACCACAACAAGGATGTCTAGCCACCAAAATCGATGGAACAATAACATAGGTCGCCTGTGGCTACTAGTACTATCCCTCAATTTCAAAAATTCATATCTCCCTGATCAGATGTCCAATTGGGGTGATCCTAGTGGCTATGGAAATCTTATCATGTCTTATTTATGCCTATAAAATTTTATGAGTATTGGACACCATTTGTCACTTAAATGACACAGCCCAATAATTGACTATATGAATAGTATTTGCATCAAAACAATAGAAAAATGTTAACTTTGAAAAATTATAATTAAATCCACAGAGCTTCAAATAATCTTTTCTTTAGATTTTGAAAAATCTCTGGATAACATCTATATACATGCCAAATTTCATTGGTAAATTCATTCATTTGGTTAGATTTTGAAATTAGGTTGCATAATGGTCATTTTTATGTCTCATAAGGGGTTCAAATGGTCCATTTTGGGTTCTAAGGCAACCATGGCTAGTTGAGCACGTCGTAAAGCACCAAAATGGTCTACTAAACTTGTCTCAAAGATGCACAAACCCATATTTCTCAATCTCACTCATCCACCCTAAGTTATACACAAGAATACATATGTCAAGTCTTATCATTCCATACCTAAAATGTGTTATATCATTCATATGGCATTAAATCTCATTTATACATCATACATTTAAATATTTACATGCGTTCATGAAATCATACAACATATAACATATGGAAATACATCATATGCCACTTATATGACTGCAATTCAGCATATTTCCACACTTTGTTGTCACTCTCCTTCCTTTAGGCTCGATGGCTTCCAGTCTTTTGCTCACTTGGCCCACCTGGACATGTTAGACATACAGGGAGGAAGGAATGAGATTCTAGGAATCTCAACAGCTCTTCTCCCTTTCAACTACATATAAAGAATGCAAATCTATGTCTAAAAATGCATGCATGACTATTATGGAACATGTGATCATCCAAGAAGCATTCTTGGCATTTTAAAAAGTCATACAAAGCATACATAGGCTTGCCAAGTAAATAGATTAGCCTCACCCATTCTCTTCAAGGATTTTGGACTTGCCTCACCCTTTTTCTTAAAGGGCTTGAACTAAGCCTTACTTTTGGGAGACTCTAAACTTTGTCTCAACCATTCTTAAGGGTTCTTGGCTTCACCATACTCAGGCAAACCAAAGCAAAGTCACAAGACATCATTTGAAGAAATAATGCAACATCATGGTACCATGACATTTAGATACATGTTAAATATTTTCTCATGGCTTAAAACATACATACACACATTTAAAGATAAGACAAACATTCATCCATGAATGAGAGAAAGAAGAGAGAGCTACCTTTATTACAAATGCAAACTTTTCCTCTTGGATTGGACTTCTCTTCCTCGGCCACACACACATAAAAAGGTGGGGCTTGTTTCTCTTGGTGTAGACACATTATATGGAAGCCAATTACACTCTTGAACCAATTTCTAGAGCTATACATTCATTAGAAAAGCTAGGTAGTTCATATGGGTCCTTTATGATTTCATAATGCACTTAATGAAGCAACCCTATGGAAACATGATATTTGCTCCATTCCCTTCACTTATTTATGATTCCTGACTCCTTTTAAGCCTCTTGGAGTCATCACACAATCAAATCAAGGAGCCTAGCTAGGCGTTACTTCTTTAAACCATAATATGGAACCTATGATATCATTTCACTATCCATGGCTTCTAAAATTTTTTCAAGGCTTCCTTTCATCCTCTTCCATCATATATGACTCAAAAATAAGATTGAAACAAATTAAAACTATCCCTAGGTGCTCCATCTAGCTTAGGCTAATGTTAGGTTTCAAGGAAGTACCAAATGGATTTGCTTTGTTTTCTTGATGGAAGATGCATATAAGGAGCCTTCTAGGGATCTTAAGAGCTCATCTAAACACTCATTTAAGCCTAAGAATTATTGTATCAAATCAGAATTTCAAGGGAACCCATAAAATCATAACTTTTCTATCTTGAAATCTAATGGCTATTTGATTGTTTCTTTTGCATATTCTTATTCTCCTCCCTCATTTTCCTAAGATTCATCCTTGTTTTAGCTAGAAATTTAACTCCTTAGGTCTTGTCTTACATGAGGCGAAATGGAGAGAAGAAGAACAAGGAGGCCTAAGCTTAGAAAGTAGCAAAATACCTTAGATTCTTGTTTTTCTTGGCTTGTTCCTCACTTGGTTGGCCTCCTCCCTTGAATTTTGAAATTTTAAGCTCTATTCTACCCTCAATACAGACCCAAACTCTTCATTAAAACCATGGAAAGGAAGCTTGGGAGGAGAGGAACAAGTTTCAAGAAGGGAAAGCATGCAAATTCTTAAGAATTCTTGCCTTTCTTGCCTTGATTTTCTCCCTCTCCTTTCCTTATCTTGTGCACGTAAGTCTCTTGAGTTTTCTCTAGTTTTTGTGCAAAATAGGTCTTGTAAATGATGAGGGGAAGAAACATCAAACTTAAAGTGGTTTCAAGAAGCTTCTACTTTCTTAAAAATTTTAATTTTTCCCTTTCATCTTGGCATTTTTGTTTTAGCTTCGTTTTAGCTCCTTTTTGAGAACCGTCTTTCCATCATAAAATTTAGGTTTTCAATTTTATAAAATGCTTTTGGAATCACTCAAATTGGAGCTAAAACTTTCCCGAACGAATAAGTTAAGTTCAGATTCACCGTCGTTAGAAAACGTATATAAGAGGGGTTTTAATTGTCTCGGGGCTTTTTATGATTTTTAGGGCTTCTGAGAACCCTAGAGAAATCAAATTTTCCATTTAAAAGCCCTCTTGTAATTATTCTAAAAATTGCTCAAAATTACAAAAATACCATTACGTTTTGTTGCATTTTCGTTAAAATTTAGTTATTCTGGCTCTAGTTTTAAGGCACCTTCGACCTTAAATCACTATTATTTGAGATTTAGAATATTATTCTAATTTTATTAGACCTCAAATCACTCCATTTAGGGGACTTCCTTTTGTATCCAGTGAATTTCATACATTTACGAAGAAATTGTACGTTACATTTCTCACATTTTCTCTTATTTTCAAGGAGTCGGATATTACAATCCTAGAAGGCGATGTGCTCCCAGGGGATGATGATATATTGGGCAAGGCACTTGGTGTCTTGGAGCACCCTGATAGTGTTAAGGGTGTCAGCTTCGGCGTTAGTCAAGGAGATTATTTTGGAAGACAAAAGCACTCAAAGTTACATTCTTTAGCTGAGGTTACCGAGTTGAGAGAGAAGGTGGAGAGACAAGAACAAAAGTAATATAAGTTGTGAAAGAAATTGGAAGATCAACGATACCTTATTGAAAATTTAATCAAGATGGAGATACTGGGATGCAGGTAGTAGATATTAACCCTAGTGGTAAAGCTGCACACTTGCCTCTCAGCATCTCCCTGAGATAATTTCTTTTTTTAACTATATCAATAGTTAAGTGTTTTCACTACTTATCAATAATTTCTTTTGTTACGATTTTTTTTAGGGTGAAGCAGACTATCTATTATGGTTAGACACCCCTACTCGTCGTATGCTTGTAAAGGGTTATATGTATAATATTGTAGGTGATACAGTTCACAATGCAATATTACCCGTTGACCATATAAGAGTAGCAGTTAATATCCCTATGGAAGAGAATGCTGAATTGCTTATTCCTACTGAGGACACAAGAATGGTAGGACATGAAATGGGGAACTTCATTGCGTGGCCCACCAATCTCATTACGGTAGCTCCACCAATCTCATTACGAAGCTTCATTGTCTTAAAAATCTTTATGAACATATATATTCTAAGACCACATTTAAGACACTACCAAAATTTGATCGTGGTTCATAAGGAACCACGGTGCTATGTCCCCATATTTTAATAATGGCATTTTTATAATGTGTATTACTTCTTAGTTATTGCTATTATGAGATGTGTTTAAAAATTCAATAATTAAATGAAAATAGCATGGCTGATTCCACTTATTCTTTTGAACTATTCTCACTTGTTTTTATTTATACAATGAACTTGGAAATAGCATGGCATTTATTTTTATTTTAGCTACTTTGTACTACTATATGTTAGTGTGCTATAGATTTTAATGTGTATATGATATTTGATAAATTTTATTTTTAGAAGTTGCAGTATTTATTCAACCATTTATTTGACCTAGTTTTGAAAGCTTGCTTGCATTTTTTTTAGCAAAGAAAACAACCATCCTTTCTACCATAAACATAGCAGCTTCCTTTTCTTAGTGGGTGACAAGACATGTGTTTTAGCCTATAATTCACGTGTAGCACATCAGGCACATCAATCTAGGTATCTTGTTAACTTTATTAATTGGTAAAATTTTCTGATTAGATATGCATATGAATTTACTCTTACCAGTAGTTCATTTATGTCAACGAGTGCATAACCATATATTTTTCCCCCTAATATCTTATCTACATTATTATTATTATTATTATTATTATTATTATTAAGGTGAAAAGTCATTGATTAAGTAAAATAAACAAATAAAATTCTTAAAAGCAAGCAATTTCAATAACTTCTGATCTTTGCAATTTCCTCTATTTTTTAAAATAAGAATATCTAATTTAGTTTTCAACATACTACTTAATTATTGAAGGTAGCATTCGAGAATTACTTTTGTATGATGACAATGTGATAAGCATAATTTATATACATTTTATTCTCCTCAATTTAGACATTTTAGTTCAAAATATGGTTCTAAGAGTCTAATTAAATGGAATTTTGTTTTAATAGTCATTTTTTACATTTTAGGAATTAATTTACAAATTATTGGATTTTAATATATAAATTTAGCTTAAATAATTTTGTGAAAATTCCTATTTGATTCTTCCCTCTCTTTTCTGCAGATTTTCAATGCAAAAATTGAAGTTGAATGAGAATTTGATTTAAAGAAGAAAGAGACATGAAGCTTACAGCTTGAGTGAGCAACACATGAGACTTTGGCTTGGGTTGGAAGCTCCAGAACAAAGAAGAGGCAGCCAACGTGAAGAAGTTGAATGCTGGAGCTTTGAGCTGCAGTTTTAACGTGGGAATATGAGCAAAGCAAAGGAGGAAACTCGAGCAGAAAAAAAACCACGGGTATAGAGTGGAATAAAAACGAGCTGGAGAAGAGGCTTCAGAAGACGCAGAAAAACGAAGAAACTGGAGACGCAGAAAAACGAAGAAACTGGGCAGAACCATGCATGAAGAACAACGTCTTTAGCTCGAAAGAGAAGCAGCTGAGAGAGAAGAAGCATGCAGAGGCAATGTGGAAAATACATGCAGCTGAGCGAAGCAGAAATGAAGCCACAAGCATGTGGGTCTGACGCTAAAAGAAGGGAAGACGCTGAAGTTGAGAGCTGGAGCAACATATGACGTGCTGGAAAACGAAGGAACTTGCATGAGCTGGGAACGCTGAAGCATGAACAAGCTGAACGAGCTGTATGAGGAACGTAGCAACGTGGAGAGCTGGGAAAAATCGAGAGAAGAAACATGAGGGAAGCTTGGAGCTGAATCACGAGGAAGCTACAGCAGCCAACAAGGTCCTTGAATGGAGCATGAAGCAGAAAAACGTTAAAAGCTGGACGAAGAAGAGCAACGTGGGAATACTTGCATGAATAATAGAATATAATAACCAACGGGGCCCACACTCATGTAAATAGAAGGAGATATTGACGTGGATAGCTTCAGATAATTAAAATGCAGCACGTGAATCATTAAGAAAGAAAGAAGCTACGGGCAGAATTATTATTCCACACGTCTCTCCAGCATACATTCACGCCTCTTTCATTTAAATCATTGGACCATTATCCATTCGCAGAATCCAACCATCTCACGCCTCAATATTTACGGAAATCTTCATCTATATATATTCTACGACACCATTCATCCATCTTCCACCACACCCCACGCCTCATCCACTCCATGCTCATCTCCATTCCTTCCATCCATCTCCACATTCCATGATTTTCTAATCCACCTTGAGGCTAGCTAGGAGGAAGCCCTTGGAGAAGCTTGAATCCGGGGAGAATATTCAGAATTTTGGGCTAAGAATTTCCTTATTTTTCCTACATTTTTTCTCTTTCAATTATTTTCTTGGTTAAGATGTATTTGATAGAGAATTTGTGTAATTGTAATTAGTGGCTGGTTAGAAACTAATTAGGAAGTAATTTTTGTTGATTAATTGATTGCATTAGACTCAATATTATCTGAATTCCATGTATGCTTCGGGGGTATTCGATAAATTACATGAGTGAGCGTAATTGTTTAATTTGAGGATTCCTTAATGTTTAGTTAGTTAATTAAATATTTAGGATGATTCAGATGTTAAATCAATTAGTAATCAATCAAATTGGATGTTCATTGATCCTAAACAAGAATTGACAATTTAATTTGGATGTGAGGTTTCAATTCAACATTAGATAGTTAATTTCTTGAATCTTGCGTGGTTACTCAAGATTAATTGTTATGAACACAATTAGGAACTCTTAGGCCAGAATCAATCATAATTAGAATAGGATAAGGATAGTGGATACCAAGGGACGAATCCGAAACTAGTCACAAGAACCATCTTTCATTCATAATTCATCCAATTAGATAGTAATTAGGAATTTAATTCAATTTAGTTTTTGCTTAATTTAATTAAATCAAAACCCCCTAGTTTAGGAAATTTTAGAGTTTTTTTAACATTTAGAACACTCAATTAAACATTGAACGCCAATTCCAAGGGAGATGACCTAGGTTGTGCCATTAACTATATATTCTATCAGCCTAGTATTATTTGAGGGTTGTACGACGAGCCACTCACAATGATTAAAAGAAAATAATTTAAACAACTTTCTAAATCGTTAATTGTAGATATTTCATACAAAAGTTTGGCTTTAACTTAGCTTAATTGCTATTGTGAGATGTGTTTAAAAATTCAATAATTAAAAGAAACAAAGTCCTGCTTCTTTCACTCTCCATTCAAGTTCTATGGGCCTTTAATATCTGGAATTGAAGATGACATACTCTAATTTGGGCCTAGTGATGTATTACCTACATTCTCAAGCAATGGTTGATCATTGTCCATGATAATAAAGCAATGTATGTTTACATATATATGTTTGAGAAAGAAATAAAGGAAGAAAACAAGAGAAACAAATCTTGTCAAGAGAATGTCAAGTTGGTTTGTCCTTTATGTTTCCCATACAACCTTGTAGTTAGACTTTGAACTAACCCAAGATATATGAAAGGGCAGCAAATTAGACACAATTTTGGTTATTAATATCTTATGCAAGACACCTTTGTAAGAAAGTAACATCTATAATTGCAGGTAGGATGCAAGCCATGAAAATATATTGTGTCTCTTCTTACATAGAAAAACCATAATTAATGTTCCTATTACACAACAACATTAATTATGGTTTTTCTATATAATGATTTTTCCCTTTTTCTTGCATATAGCTCCCAATTAGTTGAATGTTTGTAATTACTTATGATCTGCGATTATGTATCTTGTACATTAGTTATGAATTTGAGCGAAATTATAATTCTTAATCCTATTTGGACTATAATGATTAAACAAGGAAAAAAGTGATGATACCTATATATCTTATCTTTCTAAAGTTAAATTAAAGCCAATGAGATACAAAAGGATGACCCTTGAATAAAATAAAATAAGGCTAATTTTAGAATAATAATTTAGGTATCTAGAAATGAGGATACACGATTAATGATGGCTTAAAATTAGAGCAAAAGTGGCAAAACAAAGAAGCTAAAAACGTAATGGCAAAATCATAATTTCAGGTAACTTTTTAGAAACTCAAAGGAGAAGTTTTAAATAGCAAAATTGAGTTTTTAGGGTTCTTACAGGCCTTAAAAACTATAGGAATAATTAGAATGGCCAAAGCCTTCTGGTAGGCGATTTAAGTCATTAGTTAACCTAAACTTTGGCCAAACAATTCGGGTAAGGTTCTGAACCATATAATCTGGAAATAAATGTTTTTAATAAACTAGAGAATTTAAATTTTTATATGAAAAGACAGTTTTGTAATATCTGGTTCTCTGTAAATGTGAGAAATGTAATCGCCCGGTTTTCTCTGTAAACATACATAATTCATCGGATACAAGAGAAAGTCCCCCAGATAGAATGATTTGAGGTCTAATAAAATTAGAGTGATAATCTATACCTAAAATAATAAGGATCCAAGGTCAGAGATGCCCTGAAAATGGAGCCAGAATGACCAGACAAAATTCAATAAAGATGTAAGCGGCATTTTCGTAATTTCGGGCACTTTTTGGAAAACTCATAGAAGGGATTTTTAATAGGAAAAATGAGTTTCCCAAGGTTCTCAGAGGCCTTGAAAACCATGGGAAGCTTTGAGATAGTTAAAACTCCTCCAGTGTACATTTTCTAATGTCAGTTGACCTAAACTTTGACCCTTTTGTTTAGGAAGATTTAACTTTGATTTGAGTGATTCCAAAGGCATTTTATAAGATTGAGGGCCTAAATTTTATGATGGAAGAGACATTTCTAAAAAAGGAGCTAAAACAGACTAGAAACAAAAATGCCAAGATTAAGAGACATAATTGGAAATTTTGTGAACAATTTGCTTCTTGAACTTTCTTTATAATTCATGCCTCTTCTTCCTCTTTCTCCACCGACTTCATTTTGTCCAAAAACTAGAGAAGACTCAACAGAGGGAGGCACACAAGAACAAAGGGAAAAAAGGAGGAAAAAAGTTAAGAAAAAGGTAAGAAATTCATGGAAATCTTGCTCTTCCTTTAGAGAACTTCTTCCTCTCCTTCTCTCTTCTCTTCCTATGGATTTAGTGAGATGTTTGTTTTTTTTTTTGAGTTTAGAATAGAGAGAGAATTTTCGAATTCAAGGAGAAAAAGCCAAGCAAACTGAAGAGCAAGCAAAGGAAGTCAAGAAACCAAGGTATCTTGCTATGTTTCAAGCTTGATTTCTCTTATTCTTTCTCTTGTGATTTTCACCCCATATAAGACCAGCCCTAAGGAGTTAAATTTCTAGCCAAACCAAGAGTGATTCTTAGGAAAATGAAGGAGGAGAACAATAATATGAAAAGGAAATAATCAAATAACCATTATATTTTAAGATATCAAAGTTAGGGTTTTAAGTGTTTCCTTAAAATTCTGTTTTGATACAAGAGTTCCTAAGCCAAAATGAATGTTTGAATGAGCTCTAAAGATCCCTAAGAAGCTCTTCACATGTATCTCCCATCAAGAAAACAAAACAAACACACTTGATGCCTCCTTAATATATAGCCATGGCCTAAAGAGGTTGGAGCACCAAGGGATAGTTTTTAATTTATTCCAAGCTTGATTTTAAGTCATATATGATTGGAGAGGATGAGATAAGTCTTGGAAAAATTTTAGAAGCCATGAATAGTGAGATGTAGTTATAGGTTCCATATTATGACTTAAAGAAGCAACACCTAGTAAGGCTCATTGAATTAATTGTGTGATGGCTCCAAGAGGCTTAAAAGGAGTCAAGAACCTTAGATAGATGGAAAAAATGGAGCAAAGATTATGTCTTTCTAAGGTTGCTTCATTAGGTGCAATATGAAACCATAAAAAATCCATATGAACCACCTAGTTTTTCTAATGAATGTATAGCTTAGAATTTGTTCCAAGAGTGTAATTGACTTCCATATGATGTGTCTAGGCCAAGGGAAACAAGTCTCACATCCTTGTGACTATATGGCCATGGAGAGGAAGCATTTCAAAAAGAAAAAGTGTGTTGTTGTAATAAAGGTAGCTCTTTCTTCTTTCTCTCATGCATGAGTGGATGTTTATCTTGTCTTTCAATGTGTGTATATATATTTTAAGCTATGAAAAATGTTTTAGCATGTATCTAAATGCCATGGTACCATGATGTTATGTTATGCATTCAAATGATGCTTTGTTAATTTGCTTTCGTTTACTTGAGTGTGGTGAAGCAAAAACCCCTAGCCATGGTGAGGATGATCCAAGAATCCCCAAGTATGGGTAAGACAAAGCCAAGAGTTCCCAAGAGTAAGGCTTAGTCAAGAACCCTTAAAGAACAAGGGTGAGGCAAGTCTAAAATCCTTAAAGAGAATAAGTGAGGCTAAACCACTTGCTTAGCAAGCCTATGCATGTTTTATGTGATTTCTTGAATGCCAGAGATGTTCCATAAATGATTAAATGTTCCATGATATTCATGCATGCATCTTTGGACATAGATTTGCATTCTTTATATATGGTTGAAAGGGAGAAGAGCTATTAGGATTCCTAGAATCTCATCCCTTCCTCCCCATTTGATTAACATGACTAGATGGTCCAAGTGAGCTAAGGAATGAAAGTCACCAAGCCTAAAGAAAGGAGAATGATAACAAAGTGTGTGAAAAATGTCCATTTTGTAGCCATATAAATGGCATATGATGTAATCCAATGTTATATATGATGTATGAGCTCATGAACACTGATAAGCATGATTTTTTATATATTTTATTCTCCTTAGCTTAAGCTTTTTAATAATTAAACATGGCTTAATGGATGTAATTAAATGGAATTTGATTTTAAATAGCCATTTTCCACATTTTAGGAATTAATTTACAAATTATTGATTTTTAATGCTTAATTTTATCTCAATTAATTTTATGAATATCTTCCTATTATTTCTGCAGATTTTTGATGGGCAATAGAATTGGAATAGAAAAATAGAATAGCATTTGAATAGGAGCAATGGGTTTTGAGAAGAAGTAAGCTCCAACTCCCTTGTTTCTCTCGTGGAAGACACACACATAAGCTCGCACAAGCTTCCATGCTCCATGTTGTAGCATATTCACACAAGAAGCAACCTCAGGAAACACACTCTTACACTTTCACTTACTAATCACTCTTATCCACTTTCATTCACCACACGTAGCACTTTCATTCACGCATAAAGCCACTCCATTTAGCTTGTAAGGAAGCCACGTGGTCACACTTCACAGCACTCAAAAGCAAACCATAGCTCACATTAACACGTATAGGTCCAGTCCATCTTCATTTACCCACGTAAAACACTCACACAAAGCCACACCGTCCAGCTCACTTACATGACTTCATGTATAAACACATGCACACACTTTCATCTACATGTAGCCCACATAAACACATGCACACACTTACACTATAGCTTCATCACAATCAGCACTCACTGGTCCATTAAGGATAACACACCGCTCCATAGGATCAAATGGCTGGGCAAACAGACGTGTAGAGAAGAGAAGCAGCTCTATGGACGTGAATAGAAGTAGAACACGTGGTCTAAAAGAAGGTCGAGTTGATGGTTCCACGGGTTTATGGGAGGAAGAGATTGTGAAGGAAGAAGCACAAGTAGCACGAAGAGAGGAAGCAATATGAATGAATAAGAAAGAAGAAGAAGAAGCCACTCAAGCAGAAACAGAGGAAAAGCCACAGTTTGAGAGGGAAGAAATGATGTGGCTATAGCAGAAACAAGCAAGCAATACATACAAACGAAGTTATGGGGCAGCTAAAGTGGAAGGCGAGCAGAACAGAGCTACGGATTCATGCAGCTAACGTGGAAACTCATGGCAAAGAAAGAAAAGACATGAAGAAAAATGAGTTGATAGAGCATGGAGAGAAAGAAGAAACACACGAGCATGCAGAAGTTAACGTGAAAGATACAGGCTGAGCTTGTGACACACAAAAAAGAGCTCCAGAATGAGAAAAATGATGTGAGAAGAAGCCACGGGGTCTGGTGCTTTGAGAGGAAAAAGGAAGAGCTTAATAGATAAAGAAACAAGCATGCAGAAGAGAAGAAGAAGCTACGTTTGGACTCAGAGATATTATTATATTCAACACTTTAGCATGACAAGTTGGGGCCCACACTCATATAAACAAAAGAAGAAGAAACGTGGAATATTATAAAAGAACATTGGGGCCCACACTTATACACACATGAAGGGAGTTGCAGGTAATTGGAATAAGGGGCTGAGCACGTGAAATTATTGAAAGAAATCATGTGAGAATGAGGCAAGGGCTGAGCACGTGAATAACGCATTCATTCCATGCCATCCATCGAATTCATTCCATATGCAGAACACATTCTAACGTCTAGACACTCCATCCAGAGACCACACCCCTTCATGTCGTAGTCATTTTCCCATTCCATCTTCCATTCTCCATCTCCATCTCACTACCACCATGAAGCATTAATTCATCTTGTGGCTAGCTAGGAGAAGGCTCTTGAGTTGAAGCTTGAATCCAAGGATTAGAATCAGAATTTTGGCTAAGAATTTTCTACTTTCCTACACTCTTTCTTTTTCTTATATATGCTTGGTTGAGATGTATTTGATGAGACTAGTGTAATTGTAATTAATGGCTAGTTAGACACTAATTAGGAAGCCTTTTTGTTGATTAATTGGTTGGATTAAACATTGAATTTTGTACTTTCCTTTAATTTTCCATGTATGCCATGAAGGTGTTCGATAAAATGCATAAGTGAAATTATGAGTTTGATTGTTTGATTTGAGATTTCTTGGAGTTTGGTCAGTTAATTAAATATCCTAGGGTATAATTCAGGAACTAATTGATCAATTAATCATTCAATTCAAGTGTTCATCGATCTTAAATGCAAGAGTTAGCGATTTGATGCGAGGTTGAGGTTTCAATTCAACATTATCTTGTTAATTTATTGAATCTTGGATGGCAATTCAAGATCATTTGTCATGGACACAATTAGGGACTCTTAGATCAGAATAATCACAATTGAATTAGGATGAGGATAGTGGATACCAAGGGACGAATCCAAAGCTAGTCACTAGTCTATCATTCATTCATTAGATTATGCAATTAGGTAATTAGTGATTTTGATTCAAATTAATTTTGGATAGTTTAATTAAACCAAAACCCCCCTAAATTAGGTAGTTCTAGGATCCTTTAACATTTAAAACCCAACTAAACATTGAATTCCATTTTCAAGGAAGATGACCTAGGTTGTGCCACTAACTATAAAATCTAATTCAACCTAGTTTTATTTAGAGGGTTGCATGACAAACCCATCAAACACTTGTAAATATATGGATTTATTGTATATGTATAAGATTTGATGCCATATGTATGATGTAGCAATTTTTGAACATTGAATGGCAAAAACTAGCTTATGTATTCTTGTGTATACCTTAGGATGAGAGAGTGAGTTTGTGAAATCTGAATTTGTGCACCTTTGAGACATGTTTAATAGACCATTTTGGTGCCTGCCCACGTGCTCAAGTGGCCACGAGAGCCTTGGAACCAAAATTGACCTTCTTGAGACCCATTAAGAAGCTTAAAAGAGCATTTTTGGAACCCAATGTCAAGATCTAATCAAATGAATAAATTTTCTCATAAAATTTGGCATGCATATAGATCTCATCTAAATATTTTTGGAAATCTAAACACTATATTATTTGGAGCTCTATGGGATTAATTGTTATTTTTCAAAGTTGCCAAGTTTTAGCTATTTTGGTATGGTTACTGTTCATATGGACAGTTTCTTCTCCTATATCATTCAAGAGACAAATGATGTCCAATGTTCATGATATTTAACAAACATAAAATAGACTTGATAAGCTTTGAATAACCACTGAGATCACCCCATTTGGACATCTGACCACGAAGATATGAATTTTTAAAATTCTATGACAGTATTAGTAATGATAGGCAACCTTGGTTACCATTCCATCAATTTCTAGAGGCTAGATATCCTTGCTCTAGTGTGAATTTATTTTTAACATAAATTATACATCTGTATATTTCTATAATGGCATAGTTTGCTTGATTTCAATTTTTCTAGAATTAGTTATGATTTTTTAAAGTTCATGACAAAAAGCTGAAATAGCAACCTGAGGCTGTACATGCTATTTTTATGTATATACTCCATTAGCTCGAGTTCTTGGCCACTTCTTAAGATGGTTTTGAGTTATATTTTTGTATTTAAATATGAGAATGAGATAGATGAGTTCATATGGTCCATGGGACACAAAATGAAAAATTTATCCACGATGTAACGTAATTTAATTGAATATTCTAATGGCTTTTCCTTGGGAACTTTGTGTAATCCAAGAAAATGAGTCTAGTAATGATGTGAGATGAGCTTAATGAATATGGTGTTACAGGTTCTAAAAAAGGATCTAAAATGAGCTTAAACAAAATGATCAAAGTTTAGGGGCATGGATGGAATTTTGAAACAGTTCTAAAATATCCATCTTCCTTCCATATAATAGCATGCCACCTCATCTTCTTCAAACCAACCTTGAGCTTCTGGACTGACATAGAAATGGAGTTAAATGGAGGGAAGAGAGAAAATAAAAAGGAAGCTACATAAGTAAGAAACTATGCATAATTTTACTACAAGCTAGTTAGGAAGTTTCTTCTACTCTTTGAGCTCTTTCCATTGATGGCTTTAGTTCCTTGAAAGGATCATTTTGGTGGCTAACCTCTTCAGAAAGAGTGGGAGTTTAAAGCAACCAAATATAGTAAGAGAATCCCCATTTGGCAAGCTTTCAAAATAAGGAAAGTTATGCAATAGAAAGATTTATTTTCTTTAAATTCCAATGGCTTCCATATTAGGCCTAGGGAGAGAAACTAAAGAGGGAAAATGAATTTGGCTAAAACTTGATGGAATTAAGGGTTTTGAGGCATAAGAAACAAAATTATGCAATTAGAATCAATTGAAAAGTTTTAGAATTCAAGATAAGAAAGTTAGGGTTTCCATTGCACCTAAGAAGTTTTAGAACTATTATGAGGCATTTTGTGCTATATGAAACTATGATTAGATAGAAGAGAAGCTAAGGAGCAGGGCCATGCATCAAAACCCAAGAAAGAACCACCAAAACTCCATATAACTCCTTTATAGTTAATGGTTTGGCCAAGTGAAAGATTAGGTACCTAGGGAGTGTTTTCTTGAGTTCTAATAAATTTAGGGACTTATATGAGAGGAATACATAATTACGGATCCATTTGTTCGAATTTAGAAGGCTTATAATGAAAGTTGAATTTTAAGGCCTAAATTGACTTAATGAAGCAAGTTGGTTCTAAATCCCTCTAACTAAATATGTAATGATTCAAATGAGTTTTCTTGGAGTTATGAAACTTGTAGCAAGTAAGAGTTTATGGTTTAAAAAGCAAAAACCTAAGGTTGCTTCATAAGCGACCTAAGCTAGTCTTAACTATTACTTTGAGTCCTAATGAGATTAAGTAAAAATGATAAGGCTTAGAATGAGTTCAAATCGAATATTTATCTTGTAATTGCTATATGTAGATCCATTTAACTTAAATTCACTTAAGTGTGGTTGTCAAGTGAAAGAAACCAAGAGAAAAGGCAAGACCAAGTGGATTACTGGCACTTTGAGTTTCTACAAGCTTCAAGGTAGCTTTATCTCCCTTTTTTGAGTACTGAGTGCTTGAATGCGTTTGAATGCTTATATGTATTGTTATTTGATACATTCATGAGTTATGTTTAGCATGATTTCCATAATAAGCTTTTATCTATGAGTATGGCATGTTTTTTGGCTCCTATCTCCCTTAAGGTATGGAATTGAGCACAATAGCTCTTTCTTAGCCTTGGGTTGAGAAGAGTTGAGCCTAGTAAGTTTGTGATGATGCCATAGCTAAGAAATGAATGAGTCTTCATGGTTTATGATGCATTTGATTCATATGAGGCATAAGTGTAGCACCATATTTACTAAGCTCATCTTACATCATTACTAGACTCATCTCCTTGGATAACATAAGATTTCTAAGAAAAGCTATTAAAAATATTCCATTTAATTTCGTTACGTCATGGATAAAATTTTCATTTGGTGTTTTATGGGCCATATGGACCCATCCATCTCATTATCATATTTAAATACACAAATACAACTCATAAAAAGCTCAAGAAGTGGCCTAGAACTCATGCAAGTGGAAGTATACATGAAAATGGAGTGTGCAGCCTCGGGTTGGAATTCTAGAATTTTGATATGAACTTTGAAAAATCATAACTAATTCTGGAAAAAAATAAAATCATACTCACTATACCATTCTGGAAAGCTACAGATGTCTATTTTATGTTAAAAATAAATCCATACCACAACAAAGGCTGCTAGCTATTGAAAATTGATGGAATAGTACTAGAGGTCGTCTGTCACTACTGATACTATCCTTTAGCTTCACAAATTCATATCTCCCTGCTCAGATGTCCAATTGGGGTGATATTGGTGGCCATGGAAAGCTTATTATATCTAGTTTATACTTGTAATTTTATGAGTATTGGACACCATTTGACCCTTGAATGACATAGCCCAAGTTACTGACCATATGAATAATGTTTGTATTAGTTCAGTAAAAAAATACTTTAGAAATTCATAATTAATTCCACAGAGCTCCAAATAATATGGTCTTTGATTTCCCAAAAATCTCTAGATAAGATTTATATGTGTGCCAAATTTCATGGGCAAATTCGTTCATTTGGTTAGATATTGACATTGAGTTGCAAAATGGCTCATTTTATGTCACATAAGGGTCCAAATGATCCAATTTGAATTCCAAGGCAACCATGACCACTTGAGCATGTGGGAATTCACCAAAATGACCTTCTAAACTTGTCTCAAAGGTGCATAAACTCAAAAATTGAAAGCTCACCCTCTCACCCTATGTTATACACAAGATTTCACATGTTTTAAGTTGCCATTCACTACCCAAAATGCACATTTCTATTCATTTAGCATCAAACTTCATTCATACATCAAGTATATGAGTAATTACACATGTTCAAATGATTATACAATAATTCTATCATAAGATTACATCATATGCCATTGGTATGGCTACAAAAGAGATAAAACTAGGCACTTTGATGTCAATCTCTTAGCTCCCAACTTGGTGGCTTCCATTACTTTGTTCATTTGTTCCACTTGGCATGTTAAGACATTGGAGAGGAGGGAATGAGATTCAAAGAATTCCAATAGCTCATCTCCCTTTCAATCACACATAAAGAATGCAATACAAGTCTTGAAAATGCATACATGAGCATAATGGAATGTGTAATCATTCAAGAAGCATTCTTAGCATTTGAACAAGTCACATAAAGCATACATAGGCTTGCCAAGTAAGTGGATTAGCCTCACCCATTCTCTTATAGATTTTAGACTTGCCTCACCCAATTGCTCTAAGAGGTTTTGACTCAACCTCACTCTTGGGAGACTTTTTACTTTGTCTTAACCATTTTTAAGAGTTCTTAGTGTAATATCCAATTCTCTGAAAACCAGAGAAAATGTAAGAAATGTAACGTACGGTTTCTCCGTAAATGAACAAAATTCACTAGATACAAAAGGAAGTCCCCTGAAATGATGTAGTTAAGGTCTCAAAAAATTTAGGAAGCATTCTAGACTCCTTAAAATGAGAATCACAGGCTCAGACGGAAAGAAAGACTGAGCTAGAATGAAGGAACAATTTCTTACGAAAAGCCTACGAAACGTAATGGCATTTTAGTAATTTTGAGCAATTTTTGGAATTCACACAAGAGGGCTTTTTAAAGGAATTTTTTGAGTTCTCTGGGGTTCTCAGAGGCTCTAAAAACCATGGAAACCCCTGGGACAGTTAAAACCCCTCCGGTGGATGTTTTTTAAGGCCAGTTAACCTAAACTTTGACTGATTCGTTCAGGGAAGGTCTTAACTCCAATTTGAGTGATTCCAAAGGAATTTTATTAAATTGGGAACTTAAATTTTATAATGAAAGAGACGGTTCTCAAAAAGGAGCTAAAATGAGGGAGAAACGAAAATGCAAAGTACGAAGGGAAAAATTGAAATTTTTGAAAAAGTCACTTTGCCCTAGCTATATATAAGTGGCGCCTCACACTTTCCCTCATTCAACTTCAGATTTTCCAGCCCCAAACCAGAAGCAAAGCCCTAGGAGAGTGGCGCACCAAGAGAAGAGAAGAAGGAGGAAAAATTCAAGCCTTTAGGTATGAAAATTTGCTTGTTTTTCATGCCTTCTCTCTACCAATCTCTTCTTCTCCATGATTTTTTTGAAGTTTTGAGGGCTGTTTTGAAGGAAGAATGGAAGGGAATTTTCGGATTTGAAGAGAAGAGCTTAGAGAAAGCAAGATTCAAGCCAAACTAAGCAAAGAAACAAGATAAAAATGCATCCTATGGTAGCTATATGGAACCCCTTTCTTCTCCATTTCGACCTACACTAAAACCCTAGGAAGATTTGATTTTCAAACCTAACTAAGCATGATTCTTAGGTACTTGATGGAGAAGAATAAGAATATGCAAAAAAAAAAAAAAACCATGAAATAGGCATTAGGATTCAAGATGCAAAACCTAAGGTTTCTAATGCACCTTTCAAATTCTGAATTTATGTGATGCTTCCTAAGTTTAATTAAGAGCATAAATAAGTTCTTGAGATGCCTAAGATGCTTCCCATAAGCTTCTCCCTTCAAGAAAACAAAGAAAACTCCATGGAGCCCTAAATCTAGGCATGTCTCAGCCAAGCATGTTCCATGGTGCTAGGGAGAGTTTTAATTTTTCTAAGGCCATTCTTGAGTCATATTTGATGAATGAAAGTGAAGGGAGGCCTTGGAAAAAATTTAGAACTCATGGAAAGTGAGTTAGTGCCTTAGGTTCCATATTATGACCTAAAGAAGTAACATGGTGCTAGGCCTTTTGTTTTAATGGTGTGATGACTCCAAGAGGCTTAAAAGGAGTCAAGAATCATATTTGAAAGGAAAGAATGAGGCTTAGAAATCATTTGAGAGGTGTTGCTTCATTAGGTGCAATTATGGACCATAATGGAACCTATAGAGCAATATAGTGATTCACTAAGTTATGTAGCGTTAAAATATGTTTCATGAACCTAATTGGCTCCCATAAATTGTATCTAGGCCAAGAGAAACTATCTCCACCAATTTATGGGTGTGTGGCCGAAAGAGGAGGCTTGAATCTTAAAGGAAAAGTGTGTGGTTGTACACAAGGTAAGTCTCTCCACCTTCTCTCAGGTATGGATGTGTGTTTAACTTGTTTTAGAATGTGTGTATATGTATTTTCAAGCTATGAAAAGTATGCTAACATGGCTTTATGTGCTTTGATGCTTGATGCCATGTTATATTTTCAAATGAGCACATGATGTTTGTATGAGTTTGCTTGAGTGTGGAGAGGCCAAGAACTCTTCCCTTTGGTGAGGATGAGCCAAGAACCTTTGAGCTTGGTTGAGACAAAGTAAAGAGTCTACCAAAAGCAAAGTGGGCTCCCAAGAGTACGGTTGAGTCCAAAACTCTCAAAGAATGGGTGAGGCAAGTCCAAAATCCATGAGGAGAAGTGTGAAGCCAATCTAAACTGTAACACCTTAACCTCTAGCTCATACCCAACATGCCCTCTTACTCATATGCACGTGCGGAACTCACAAGGGAGATAATTTACTCTACCTTATGCTTCTTTCTCTATGGCACTATGTGTGGGTAGAGATCCACTTAGAAGTAACATGGACCGGTTGAACTCTCTCTATGCTTCCTCATGCTCAATTACACTATTGAGACTTATTTCAATCCCCACAATATGCTTTGAACTCATGGAAAGCAAAAAGGGATTGGAGACATGCATTTTCGCTATTGACAGATTTTGCTTCATTTCTGGGCTAAGTTTGAAAATCCATAACTAAATGCAGAAAAATCGTAACTGCATGATCTGGGTCATTATAGAAATCTTGAGACGTCTACTTCATATTAAAAATACTTAGAAGTCTCAATCTCTCACCCATTCTGCGTTTGATATCAAAATCGTTCACTGGTCAGAGGGGGCTTCTTTGCTGTCACTGTTTACTGATACGGACTTTGAAAATGTCTAACTAATTCCACAAAAATCCACTGCTCATAAAATATATCTCATGGAAAGATGAGGATGTTAGCTAGAGGAAAAAAATATCTCCAGATCAGTTCACCAAGCCAATTTCCCGGAAACCGATGAAACAGTACTTCGGGTCTGGTTGGGTGTTTGATTCTGGGCAGGAACTTCGAAATTGCATAACTTCCTCTATAGACCTCTAAATGAGGTGATTCCAGTTCCTACAAGTCACTGTGACCATCTGGTTTCTGTGTATAAAATTTCGTAGCCATTGGACTACGTTTTCCCCTCGGATGACACGTTTCTCAAACTAACCAAATGAACAGTATTTTCTGAAATTCGATTTTCTGATGTCAACTTTGAAAAATCATAGAAAATGATATAGACCTCTAAATGACATGAATTATAGCTTCCCAGAAAGCTCTAAACATAATCTAGCTACATGTCAAATCTCATAACAAGGAGAGGTCATATGGCTAATCTATGACATCATGTGCAAGAAGGCCCTTTCTTGGCCAAAAGTGAGGTTCATAGGGTCCAATCTTAGCTTTTCTACTTCTATGACTCTTTGAGCACATGAGAAAGCATATATAGGAGCTATCAATCATGCCTCAAGTGTCTAATGACTTAGATTGGGGAAACTCACTATCTCATGCCCACTTATGCACCCATATAGTCTATACTACTTTGAGTATTGCATATCAAAATTGCCTCTTCATTCATCATAAACTTCATTCTCATACATTCATCATTCATACATACATTATCTTACAAAAAATCTTAAGAACTACATCATATACATCAGTACTTTACATATACAACTCTCATGTACAACACATTACAAGAAGCCTTTACACTCTCCTTTAGCTTCCCCTAGCTTCATGCTTGGTGGTGGTTCCCATCTCTAATCTCACTTGGCCCACCTGGCATGGTTGGATGGTGGAGAGGGAGGGTGAGATTCAGAGAATCCCAGTAGTTCAACTCTCATTCAAACATACATAAATCGCATGCAACAAGTCTCATTATGCATATATGGCATGTTAGCATATAAAACCATGATGAAAACATTTAAAACATATAAATTGGCCATGCATAAGGAAAACATTCTCAACATGTGAGTAGGCCACACATAACATTTAGAAGCTTGCTAAGTACATGGATTAGCCTCACCCATTCCCTTGTGGCTTTTGGATTTGCCTTACCCATTCTTTAGAGGTCCTTAGACTCAACCCTTACTCTTTGGGAGTCAACCTCACTTTTGAGAGACCTTTTACTCTTGTCTCAACCAACTTAAGGGCTTGGCTCATCCTCACCTTGGCTATAGGGTTGTTAGCTTTTCCATTTCCTCAAGCAAACCAAACCAAGCATATAAATCATCATTTCAATTCATAACACATCATCATGCTAACACACTTCTCATAGCTCATATCATTCATACACACAAGCAAGACAATGTAAACACACAATTATGCATGAGAGAAAGTGGAGAGAACTACCTTGTTAGCTATTCACTACTTGCTCTTTCAATTGTCTCCTCCCTTGTGGATTTCACTACTACTTCTAGATGGGAGAGCTTCTCTTGAGCCTAACCACACAAAAGCATGGAATTAATACCTTAATACATGATTCTTAAGCTAGGGATTACTTCTAATCAGCTCTACTGAGCTTCTCAACCTAGGTTTCTTTCTCACACTAAGGTCCATTAGCTATCCTCCCTCTTTTCTCAACCCTTAAGCTCTTAAAAGAGGGAAAGCAAGAAAGAGAAGACTATATACTTCTAATCTCTCTCAAGAATGGTTTCCCACTCTCTCTCCTCTGAACCAGACTCAAGACCTAACCATTTCTATCATCTAAACTGTAGGAAAGAGGGGAAAAGGGGAGAAGGGCAACATACTAAGAGGAAGCCATGAGAATTCATACCTTTCTTGTGCTTTCCTCTTCTCTTCAGCTTCTCTCTCTCTCCTCCGCCCTTTTCTCTCTCCTAAGACGAGTTTGAGTCGGTTAGAAGAAGAAAGAAGAGATTTGGAAGCTTTTAAAACGTCAAATTCTCTTTTTCTCACTTTTCTGGACTGTTCTCGCTATAGCGAGTCATTACCCTCGCTACGGCAAGCTCGTGTCTGTTCCAGACCACTGCCTTTGCTATGGCGTCGCTACGGCGAGCTCGGGCCTGTTCCAGACCTCTGCCTTCGCTATAGCGCGGCTACGGCGAGCAACTCCCTGGTTTCTGTATGGAATGCCGCACTCGCTATAGTTAGGAGCATATTCGCTACGGCGAGGGGACATTCTCGCTATGGCGAGAAGACTTAGAAAATTCTCAGCTCTTCGAAAATTTTCCAGCTTCTCTTTTCCTCTCTTTTTCCCACCCTCCTTATAAAAATTTCGTCCCCGAAATTTAAACAACATACCTCATGGGAAGAGTTCTGGATGTTTCTTCCTCATATCCTCTTCCAATTCCCACGTGGCTTCTTCGGGTGACAAACCCTTCCAAACCACTTTCACCAACGGTATCGTCTTATGCCGTAACTGCTTGAGTCTAGCATCCACGATCCGTTCTGGCGATACTATATAAGATAGATTCTCCTATAACTGCACATTCTTATATTCTATGACATGTGAGGGATCGGGCTGGTACTTTTTTAATTGGGAAACATGGAAAACATCATGAACTTGGCTTATGTTTGGAGGAAGAGCTAGTTTGTATGCCACAGGTCCTACTTTATCTAGAATCTGGAAAGGACCTATGTACTTGGGACTGAGCTTCTTACTTTTAATGGATCGACCTATTCCTGTGGATGGAAATATCTTAATGAAAACATGGTCTCCAACCTCAAACTCTAATGGCCGCCTACGCTTATCTGCATAGCTTTTCTGTCTACTCTGGGCCGTCAAAAGTTTCCTTCTGATGGTTTCTATCTGTCTAGAGGTCAGATCCACCAATTCTGGGCCTATAAGGCTTCGCTCTCCTAGCTCAACCCAACACATTGGGGACCTACACTTCCTCCCATACAATGCCTCATACGGTGCCATCTGTATACTAGCATGATAACTATTATTGTAGGCAAACTCTGCTAGAGGCAAGTATGTATCCCAGTTCCCTTTCATTTCTAGCACACATGCCCTCAACATGTCTTCTAGGGTTTGGATGGTTCTTTCAGTCTGCCCATCCGTCTGAGGGTGGTAGGCTGTGCTAAATCTAAGTCTGGTACCTAGAGCATCTTGTAATGATCTCCAGAAATTCGATGTGAATCTGGGATCTCTATCTGAGACTATGCTCTTAGGCACACCATGCAGTCTAACTATCTCCCTGATGTACAGCTGGGCTAACTTATCTAGGGTATAAGTGGCTTTCATAGGTAAAAAGTGTGCTGACTTTGTTAACCTATCCACTATTACCCATATTGCATCATAGCTTGATAATGTCCTGGGCAAACCCATGACAAAATCCATAGCTATGCTATCCCATTTCCACTCTGGGATATCTAAAGGCTGAAGTAACCCTGCTAGCTTCTGATGCTCTATTTTCACTCTCTGGCATATCAGACATCGGGAGACATACTCTGCTATGTCTGCTTTCATCCCGGGCCACCAGAACATTCTTTTCAAATCCTGGTACATCTTGTTGCTACCTGGATGAATAGTATACTTACTCTTATGTGCCTCATCTAGTATCTTTTCTTTGATCTCAGTATTTTGAGGCACATACAGCCTATCCCTGTACTTCACTATGTCATCCTCAGACAGATTGAACTCCTGGACACTACCCTGAGTTATCTGGGCTCTAATTTTCTTTACATGATCATCTACTTGCTGGGCTTTTCTTATCTGATCTCTCAGGGCACTTTCTATTCGGGTTTCACTCATTAATAACTTTCCCGAACACACCCTGCAGGAGAGGCTCATGTCTTTGAATCTCTCAATCAATTCTTGCTCTCGGATCATCATACAGGCCACGTGTATGGATTTTCTACTTAGGGCATCAGCTACCACATTAGCCTTACCTGGATGGTATTTCAATGTAAGCTCATAATCTTTCAGAAATTCTAACCATGTTCTTTGCCCAATATTCAACTCTTTCTGCTCAAAAAGGTACTTAAGACTCTTGTGGTCGCTATACACTTCTATTGCTGCCCCGTATAAATAGTGTCTCCATATCTTTAGAGCGAATACCACTGCGGCTAACTCTAGGTCGTGTGTGGGGTAGTTTTCCTCATGAGGTTTTAACTGTCTAGAAGCATAAGCTACCACTTGGCCTTTCTGCATGAGTACACATCCTAACCCTTTCTTAGAGGCATCACTGTATACTATAAAACTCTCTCTCGGGTTAGGGAGTACTAGAACTGGTGCCGTGGTCAACTTGTGCTTCAACTCTTGAAAACTACTCTCACATTTCTCATTCCACACAAACGACACGCTCTTTCTAGTAAGCCGGGTCAATGGCATTGCTATTTGAGAAAAGCCTTGAATAAACCTTCTATAATACCCTACTAAACCTAGAAAGCTCCTAATCTCTGTCACTGTCCTAGGTCTCTCCCACTGCAATACTGCCTCTACTTTATGGGGATCTACTGCGACCCCTGCCTGGGAGATCACATGACCCAGAAACTGAACCTCAGTGAGCCAGAAATCACATTTACTAAGTTTAGCGTACAACTGTCTTCCTCTTAAGGTCTCCAAGACTAATCTCAACTGCTGCTCATGTTCCTCTCTACTTTTTGAGTAGATAAGGATATCATCTATGAAGACTACTACAAACCTGTCTAAATATGGCCTGAAGATTCTATTCATGTAATCTATAAAAACTGCAGGTGCATTCGTTAACCCGAAGGGCATAACCAGGAATTCATAATGCCCGTATCTGGTTCTAAAAGCTGTCTTGGGAATATCATTCACCTTTACTCTGAGCTGGTGATATCCCGACCTGAGGTCTATCTTGGAGAACATTGACGCTCCTGCTAACTGATCTAGGAGGTCATCTATGCGAGGGAGAGGGTACTTATTCTTAATGGTAATCTTATTGAGTTCCCTGTAGTCTATACATAACCTAAGGCTCCCGTCCTTCTTCTTTACAAATAGAACTGGGGCTCCCCATGGTGAGACACTGGGTCTGATAAAACCCTTCTCTAAGAGTTCCTCTATCTGCTTCTTAAGCTCTGCTAGCTCAGTGGGGGCCATTCTATAAGGGGCCTTAGACACTGGACTTGCCCTAGGTGCGATGTCTATAGGAAACTCGACCTCTCTCTCTGGGGGCAGTCCACTCATCTCTTTGGGGAATACTTCTGGAAATTCCCTCACTACGGGGATCTCATCTGTACCCTCTTCTACCTCAACCTGTACTGAAAAGAAGACCATATACCCCTGACAACCATGCCCTAGAGATCTCTTAGCTTGGGAAGTGGTCATAACAGACAACTCAGCCTTAACACTAGGCACAGTCCCACACTCAGGTAAAGTAATACACCTGTGGCTACAGTCTAGTGTGGCATTATTGGTAGACATCCAATTCATACCAATGATCACATCAATATCAATGAGGGGCATGCAAATCAAATCAAGGGTGGTCAGGCAATGATTAAACTGGATCACACAATTCAAACAAGCATGGGAGGTAATGGCTCGGTTTCCAGTGGGGGTGGATACATGCAACTCATATGGCAATGTATGAATACTCAGACCCGACCTCTTAACACAGTCATATGATATGAAAGAGTGGCTAGCGCTCGAATCAAATAAGGTAGTTACAGAAAAATCATTTATCTTAATAGTACCTTGAATCAGACTCGGGGATTGGCTAGCCTCTTGCTGTGATAGGGCAAAGACTCTACCCTGGGTCTGTGGTCTGGGAGGAGGAGCCATCTCTCTCTGCTGTGTGATCAGTAGAGGGGCCTGTGGGGGAGCTTGCATACAATCTCTGGCTATGTGCCCCGGCCTGCCACATCTATAGCATACGTTCTACCCCGTATAACACGGTCTAGTACTGTGATTCCTGCCACACTGGGGACATATGAGGGGTGGAGCACTGCCTTTACTAGACTGAGTTCTTCTTTTCTTTCCCCTTTGGTTCCACTGACTCTTTCCACCTCTACGGCTTGTCACTGCCGGCTGGGAACCGTCTCTAGATCTCTTAGGGTCCGGGAGGGGAAGTAATAGTCTGGCGTTGGAGGTAGGTTGCATCATCCTGAGATTCGTTTCTGTTACTCTGCATACTTCTACCAGGGTATGGAAATGCCTGATTCTCTAGGGCACCACCCTGTCTCGGATCTCAGGGAGCAAACCCTTCTCTAGCCTATCTGCCCTCCATTTCTCATCATCATGTCTCTGTAGGTATGAGGAATATCTAGAGAGCTCGATGAACTTTGCTACATACTGGTCCACGGACATCCCCGGTGTCTGTCTCAGCAGAATAAACTCTGACTCCTTCTCATCTCTGATGGAGTCGGGGAAATACTTCTCGTGGAATGCCTCCCACGTGATCGGGACGTTCCTCACTCTCAGTATCGGCTCAGTGCCCTTCCACCAATATATTGCTTCTTTTCTTAACTGAAAGGCAGCCATTTTGGCTCTCTGCTCAGATGTACACTCCATAACCTCGAAAATCTGCTCTAGTTCTATAATCCAGGCCTCGGCTCTATCTGCACTCATCTCACCATCAAAGGTGGGAGGCCCGAACTTTCTGAACTGGGTAACTACTTTTCTGATCGAGGGCTGCTGCTCAGCAGGAGGCATCTGAGCTGGTGGAACTGGGGCAACAGCCTGCATGTGTGGCTATGCATCTATAGGAGTCGCCCCTGAATGCTCAGGACGATCTGAGTGTGGAGCTGGCTGAGGAGGGGGAGGTGTAGGACCTTGGCTATCTCTCTCAGCAAGCCGTTCTTGTAGCTGCATGATAACAGCTTGCTGCTGATCCAAGCGAGCCACTATACTCTGTAAGGCTCCAGCTACTGGATCGCTAGGCCCGGCCTCATCTGCCTGAGCCACTCTAGAAGGCCTACCTCTTCCTCTACCTCTACCTCTGCCTCTGCCTTGGCGAGTGTCTACCATCTTTCTGAAACATATAACATGGTTTAGCATACATAAAAGGGACACATGCCACTTTCATACACTCAATCATCCATAGCAAGCTCATAAACATCTTGGCAACTTACAAACATATGCTACAATCCACAATGAAAGCCTGAACCTTACTGGTCTCATACTACATCTCATAATAAAAGCCTGAAACTTTTGCTCTGATACTACCAAATGTAACACCTTAACCTCTAGCTCATACCCAACATGCCCTCTTACTCATATGCACGTGCGGAACTCACAAGGGAGATAATTTACTCTACCTTATGCTTCTTTCTCTATGGCACTATGTGTGGGTAGAGATTCACTTAGAAGTAACATGGACCGGTTGAGCTCTCTCTATGCTTCCTCATGCTCAATTACACTATTGAGACTTATTTCAATCCCCACAATATGCTTTGAACTCATGGAAAGCAAAAAGGGATTGGAGACATGCATTTTCGCTATTGATAGATTTTGCTTCATTTCTGGGCTAAGTTTGAAAATCCATAACTAAATGCAGAAAACTCGTAACTGCATGATCTGAGTCATTCTAGAAAGCTTGAGACGTCTACTTCATTCTGAAAATACTTAGAAGTCTCAATCTCTCACCCATTCTGCGTTTGACATCAAAATCGTTCACTGGTCAGAGGGGGCTTCTTTGCTGTCACCGTTTACTGATACGGACTTTGAAAATGTCTAACTAATTCCACAAAAATCCAATGCTCATAAAATATATCTCTATGGAAAGATGTGGATGTTAGCTAGAGGAGAAAAATATCTCCAGATTAGTTCACCAAGCCAATTTCCCGGAAACCAATGAAACAGTACTTCGGATCTGGTTGGGTGTCTGATTCTGGGCAGGAACTTCGAAATTTCATAACTTCCTCTCTAGACCTCTAAATGAGGTGATTCTAGTTCCTACAAGTCACTGTGACCATATGGTTTCTATGTATAAAATTTCGTAGCCATTGGACTACGTTTGCCCCTCGGATGACACGTTTCTCAAACTAACCAAATGAACAGTATTTTCTGAAATCCGATTTTCTGATGTCAACTTTGAAAAATCATAGAAAATGCTATAGACCTCTAAATGACATGAATTCTAGCTTCCCAGAAAGCTCTAAACATAATCTAGCTACATGTCAAATCTCATAACAAGGAGAGGTCATATGGTTAATCTATGACATCATGTGCAAGAAGGCCCTTTCTTGGCCAAAAGTGGGGTTCATAGGGTCCAATCTTAGCTTTTCTACTTCTATGACTCTTTGAGCACATGAGAAAGCATCTATAGGAGCTATCAATCATGCCTCAAGTGTTTAATGACTTAGATTGGGGAAACTCACTATCTCATGCCCGCTTATGCACCCATATAGTCTATACTACTTTGAGTATTGCATATCAAAATTGCCTCTTCATTCATCATAAACTTCATTCTCATACATTCATCATTCATACATACATTATCTTACAAAAACTCTTAAGAACTACATCATATACATCAGTACTTTACATATACAACTCTCATGTACAACACATTACAAGAAGCCTTTACACTCTCCTTTAGCTTCCCCTAGCTTCATGCTTAGTGGTGGTTTCCATTTCTAATCTCACTTGGCCCACCTGGCATGGTTGGATGGTGGAGAGGGAGGGTGAGATTCAGAGAATCCCAGTAGTTCAACTCTCATTCAAACATACATAAATCGCATGCAACAAGTCTCATTATGCATGTATGGCATGTTAGCATATAAAACCATGATGAAAACATTTAAAACATATAAATTGGCCATGCATAAGGAAAACATTCTCAACATGTGAGTAGGTCACACATAACATTTAGAAGCTTGCTAGGTACATGGATTAGCCTCTCCCATTCCCTTGTGGCTTTTGGATTTGCCTTACCCATTCTTTAGTGGTCCTTAGACTCAACCCTTACTCTTTGGGAGTCAACCTCACTTTTGGGAGACCTTTTACTCTTGTCTCAACTAACTTAAGGGCTTGGCTCATCCTCACCTTGGCTATAGGGTTGTTGGCTTTTCCATTTCCTCAAGCAAACCAAACCAAGCATATAAATCATCATTTCAATTCATAACACATCATCATGCTAACACACTTCTCATAGCTCATATCATTCATACACACAAGTAAGACAATGTAAACACACAATTATGCATGAGAGAAAGTGGAGAGAACTACCTTGTTAGCTATTCACTACTTGCTCTTTCAATTGTCTCCTCCCTTGTGGATTTCACTACCACTTCTAGATGGGAGAGCTTCTCTTGAGCCTAACCACACAAAAGCATGGAATTAATACCTTAATACATGATTCTTAAGCTAGGGATTACTTCTAATCAGCTCTACTGAGCTTCTCAACCTAGGTTTCTTTCTCACACTAAGGTCCATTAGCTATCCTCCCTCTTTTCTCAACCCTTAAGCTCTTAAAAGAGGGAAAGCAAGAAAGAGAAGACTATATACTTCTAATCTCTCTCAAGAATGGTTTCCCACTCTCTCTCCTCTGAACCAGACTCAAGACCTAACCATTTCTATCATCTAAACCGTAGGAAAGAGGGGAAAAGGGGAGAAGGGCAACATACTAAGAGGAAGCCATGAGAATTCATACCTTTCTTGTGCTTTCCTCTTCTCTTCAGCTTCTCTCTCTCTCCTCCGTCCTTTTCTCTCTCCTAAGACGAGTTTGATTCGGTTAGAAGAAGAAAGAAGAGATTTGGAAGCTTTTAAAACTTCAAATTCTCTTTTTCTCGCTTTTCTAGACCGCTCTCGCTATAGCGAGTCATTACCCTCACTACGGCGAGCTCGTGTCTGTTCCAGACCTCTGCCTTCGCTATGGCGTCACTACGGCGAGCTCGGGCCTGTTCCAGACCTCTGCCTTCGCTATAGCGCCGCTACGGCGAGCAACTCCCTGGTTTCTGTATGGAATGCCGCACTCGCTATAGCTAGGAGCATATTCGCTACGGCGAGGGGGCATTCTCGCTATGGCGAGAAGACTTAGAAAATTCTCAACTCTTCGAAAATTTTCCAGCTTCTCTTTTCCTCTCCTTTTCTCATTTCTTTTCTATTTTCTTTTTCTGGGTTGTTACATAAACACTTGGTGAGCTCTTGAATGTCTTGTATGATTTGTTCATATGCCAAGTTTGCTTTTAAAATGTCCATGACTTCTATTTTCTCCATGCATGCATTTGTAAAGCTTGCTTTGCACATATTATGTATAATTGAATGGGAGATAAGCTATTGGGATTCTTTGAATCTCATCCTCTCCTCTCCAATGATCTAACTGCTAGGTGAACCAAGTGGATATGCTAATGGGAGCCAACAACACTAAAGGAAGGAGATTGACAATCCTATATTTAGCTTTTGCCACTTTAAGACTATGATTGCACCACATGATATTGTAAATGGTCTATGACCCTTGAGCCATGTACAAATATGCTATTAGGTGATGTTTAAATGTATGGATATGTTCTCTAGCTTATATTTTGAGCATGAGATGCCAAAATATGCAATGTGGAAATTTAATGGAAATGTGCATAAGTGTGTGTTGAATTGCCAAAATGAGATGCATAAGGTTTGGGACCATTTAGGTAGCTCACACAAGTCTCAAATGTACTTTTAAACTTGCCTAGAAGGTGCAACAACCAAGGGAAGGCCATTTGGCAAGTTTGGTACCCCATATGGAGCCAAATTTAACCATAATGGAACCCTATGTCACTTTTGGCCAAATGGGCTAGTCTTGATCTGAGATTTGGTATGCAATTAGGTCTTATTGAGAAATTTTTAGGAAGATAAAGATCATAATTTTTGGAGGTCTACAGAATATTTGATGATTTTTCAAAGTTGGCAATTTTCATAGTTTCTGGTTGGCTGCCCTATTCATTTGGTCCGAAATTGCATTCTGTCACACGAGGCCTAAATGATGTCCAATTGCCATGAAATTTATACAGAGAATCTAGATAATCATAAAGACTCGTGCCAACTAGAAGCACCTCATTTGGAGGTCTAGAGAGGGAGATATGAATTTTTGAAGTTTCTGTCTAGTATCAGTAATTTTGCCCGACCAGAAGTACTGTTCCATTGAATTCTAAGGTCTGGGCTTGATGAACTGATCTGGAGATATTTTTCCTCTCTAGCTAATGTCCACAAATTTCTAGAGTATCATTTGCATGAATTGTATTTTTTTTGGAATTAATTGGACATTTTCAAAGTTTTTTGCAGAATTCTATGACAGTTCTAGAATTCAGTCAGACCTTTGGACCATTTTGAATGTCAAACGTCCTATGTGATAAATTTTATGGTCTGGGCATATTTTTAGTGTGAATTAGGCATCCATAGATTTCCATAATGACCAAGATTGCATGATTTTAATTTTTTTAGATTTAGTTATGATTTTCCAAATTTTGGTCAGAAAATAGAGCAAATCTAGCTGAAATTAAATAAGCTCATTTCATGCTTCATTTCGGTTTCCATGAGTTGTGAGCATGATTTTATGATGCAAATGAGTTGTAATGATGTATTTAAATATGAGGATGCATAGCATGAGCCCACACGATCCACGTGACACCGATTGAAATTTTTAAGTATGACGCGATGCAGCGCAAATAAACCCATTATTTTCATCCCCTCTTTCATATGCTCTCATAGAAATGATGATGTGAAGCTTATGAATGTCATGAAATGAGCTAGAATTTGTGGTGTTACACTTGGCTTATCCTCACCATGGCTAAAGGTTCTTGGTTCTACCACACTCAAGCAAACCCAAGAACACATACTAAGCATCATTTGAGAATATATTATAACATCATGGTACCATGGAACAAAGGCATATGCTAGAATACTTTTCATGACTTAAAACACATATACACACATTCAAAGATAATGTAAGGACACATTCATGCATGAGAGAAAGTAGAAAGAGCTACCTTTGCCACGCAAGCACACTTTTTCTCTTAGAGTTATGCTTCCTTTCTCGGTCACACACTTACAATGATGTAAGGCTTGTTTCTCTTAGCCTAAACATACCAAAAGAAACATGAATTACTCATGGGAACAAGCTTTGGCATTATATACACTTTACATAATACTACTTTGGTCTATGGCTCCATTATGCTTCCATAAGGCACTTAATGAAGCAATTACAAGAATTCGTGATCTTAGCTCCCTTCTCTCCTTCAATCTATGATTCTTGACTCTAGTTAGACTTCTTGGAGTCATCACACAATTATTTTAAGGAGTCTAGCTAGGAGTTGCTTCATTATGCTACATTATGAAGCCTACACCTCCATCTCACTATCTATGGCTTCTAAAATTTTTCTAAGGCTTCCTCTCATACTCTTCCATCATATATGATGCAAAACTAAGCTTAAATGAAATTAAAACTATCCCTAACCTATAGTTCTGTCCTAAGCCAAAATGAGCTTCAAGAATGGGAACCAATGGGCTTTCTTTGTTTTCTTCATGGGAGATGCATATGGGGAGGTCTCTAAGGGTCTTAGGAACTCAAGCAAACACTCATCTAGCCTAGGAAATTCATGGATCAAAATAGATTTCACAATATCTCCATGAATCCCTAACTTGCATTTTCATGCTTTGTTCTTTAATTTCTTTGTACCTACTTGCTTCTCACACTCCAAAACCTATGAATTTCCCTTGCTAGGACCAGAATTCATCTCCCTTTGATTGGGCTCTATATGGGATGAAATGCTTACAAGGAGGAGCAAGGAAGAAGAAGCATGGAAGACAACTACTTACCTTGATTTCTTAGCTTTTCTCAAATGCTCTTTCAAGTGGTGAATTCCTCTCCTTCAAATTCTATAATTCCTCCTTTGGACCAAACCCAAAACATCACCAAACCCATCAATGAAACCATAAAAATGAAGAAGAGAATGAGAGGAACAAGTTTACTAAAGGGGAGAGCATGAAATTCCATACTTTTCTTACCTTTTTCTTGCTTGTTCTCCCTTGAAAATCCCCTCCTTTGGTGCACCTAAGAGCTACCTTATTTTTCAAGTTTGAGGGCAGAAATGAGTCGGTCTAGATACGGGAGAGAAGAAATGTGAATAATAAAGAGTACTCACGAAGCTTCTTTTTTCTCAAAATTCTAATTTTACCCTTTATTCTTGGCATTTTCGTTTCTAATTTGTTTTAACTCCTTTTTGAGAATCGTAATTTTCATCATAAAATTTAGGTTCCCAATTTTATAAAATGCCTTTGGAATCACTCAAATTAGAGTAAAACATTCCCTAACGAATCAGTCAAAGTTTGGGCTCACTGACATTAGAAAATATCTACCAGAGGGGCTTTAATTGTCCTCTGGCTTTCCATAGTTTTTAGGGCCTTTGAGAATCTCAGAGAACTTAAACTTTTCATTTAAAAAGACATCCTGTGAGAATTCTAAAATTTGTCCGAAAATTATGAAAATGCCATTATATTTTGTTACGTTTTTCTAAAAATCTATCTGGTTATTCTAGCCCCAGTTTCAGGGCACCTTTGGCCTTAACTCATCATTAATTGAGGTCTAGAATATTATTTAAATTTTATTGGACCTCAAATCATTTTATCTAGGGGGCTTCCTTTTATATCTAGTGGATTTTGCACATTTATGGAGAAACCGTTCGTTACGTTTCTCACATTTTCTCTCATTTTCAAAGAATCAGATATTACAATAAGCATATCATTCTTATACCACATGTATGGAATACACTCATGGCATTCTTTTATATATTGAATTGGTTGAGATTAGCTACTAAGATTCTCTCGAATCTCACCCCCATGCTCCCACTAACCATTTTCAAGGTCACCGAGCAAGGACAAAGATGTGGAAAGAACCTAGACAATAGTCCTTATATAATAGAATGTTGTTATGTATCACATTTTAAATTATGCATTAACTATGGCATGGATGGCACACTTGATGTATGTATGAGCATTTTGATGTAATATGATGTATAACAATATGTTTTAGAATGGAAATATTTGTATTAGCATGAGAATGTGCATGAATGGTGATTTATGTCAAGTTGTAGGTAACCATGATGCATGTGTGTATAATTGAGAATCAAGGGGTCAAATTATGATCCAACCATTTTGACATGTTAAGAAATGGCTAGAAAAGCCATTTAGGATGAAAGAAATGTGCTCAAAGTGGAAGAAAACCAATTGGATCCCAAATGGTCTAAATTGGAACCAAGAATGTTAAAAAAAATTTCATAAACAACTCCTATGCCAAAAGTGATGTAAATGACCTAGTTTGACCCTAAAATTTGGTATGCATTTAGACGCTTCTAAAAGCTTTCTAAGGAGCTAAGAACCATAATTTTTGGAGCTATACATAATATTTTAAAATTTTCTGAAATTATGTAGAATTTTTAAAATGGTCTTGGTACTATTCACACTGCACAGCTTTGATGTTTCGTGTCTTTGAGGGGTTAAATGAACTCCAATGTCTACAACATTTTAGAGGCATATAGTTGACATTATATACTTTCCATGGCCATTAATTGAAGTTATATAACTCAAGATATGCATTTTCAAAATTTGAAGTCTGTCATATGCCTCCAATTTCGAACCAAGTTACTATTCCATTGCATTTGGTGGGACAAACAAATTCAATTTCACTTGAAATTTTTACAACATCACATCCTAAAATTTTCATAGACACCTAATTTATATGATTTGGAGTTGTATAGCCCGAGTTATGAATTTTCAAAGTTAGTGTAAATTTTTGCTTCATACTGTCATCTCATGTTAGAGTGAATTTTGGGGTGTCCTATAAGCTAAACATGATAAAATGGATGTGAGCAAACTTGTTTATGATGAAAATAAATTAAGGAAAAGAAATAGTCAAATTTGGACCCCTATAACTCCATATGACCTATAAACAGACCAATTTCGATGTTGGAAAATCTATAAAAGGATGTGAACTTTACTTTGATCTTCATGTATCATATGAATAAGTTAGTTAAAGCTAGGTATGACATTTTAGCATACTAAATACCATATAGAACCCTTAGTGATATTGTCTTTCTTACGACACCCAACACATTGGCTTGGTGGGGTTTTGTTCTTAAGGTCACCTCAATTGATCATAACCCAAAATGTGTCACTGAAAGGGAAAGTACCACTCCCACTTATATAGACCTAGCCTAGGCTCCTTGTGACAACCCTACCTTCTAATCATTGTAATTATGGTTAAATATACGAATAATAATTTATTTACCAAGGTTTGAGTGGTTACAATTTATCACATTGTGAAAATATGAGAAAAATTTGAACCTTGATGTTAGGGTCATCACCATACCACCTCAACAAAACAAAATTTTCATAAAAGAAACCCTACTACCATAAGGGGTTTATGATTCAACCGTCCATCCATTTCAATACCCAATAGCCTCCCACAAGTGTTCTTATATCATCTCTGACCATTACCATTGAAGTAATTGGGGTTTCTAGGTTAAAAAGAGTAGGTTGGGAACTTGTGCTGTAGCCTATACCTTCCCCGCTGCGGCCAAGTTGCTCTCTGGAATCATTAGACAAATTTTACAAATCTCACCGCGGCGATAGCCGCAGCAAGTTAGACCTTCGCCGCGGCCAACTTATGTGGCATTGCGACGGAAATGCCTCTTGGAACTACTATTCTCACTCTCACGATTCTTGCCTCGACACAATATATTTGCACCGCAGTGAGTTTTGCTTTTGTCCAACCCTTATTTTATTTCCTCGACTCGCGCCATGGCAGGACATAATGCATCGCGGCGAGTTTTGGTTCTGTTACCCTCCTGGGCAATTTTTCCCACTTCACGCCGTGGCGAGATTTATCAGGCCACGGCGCTCCTCGCCACTGTCACTCCCTGGGCCGATTTTCTTCCCTTGCGCCGTGACGAGATTGGTTATGCTGCGGTGCCCTTCGGCTCTGTCTCTCATTTGGCCATGGCAAAGCCTTCTTAGCCGCGGTGAGACTCCTTCCTGTGACCACATTATCCATATTTCGCCCCTTACACTCCAATTCTCATCTTAGGAACACTCCAGGTCCACCTACCCTTATTTTATATGATTCTAATGGGCTTTACCTACCCTATTTACCCATCAATCCATCCATTACCATTATAAAACTTAAATACTACTTCCTACTTGCCCAACTTACTCATATCAGCAAATTCATGAATATATAATTAGCAAGAACACATGCATTAGTAGCAATTTACATCCCATGCACATTCCATAAAGATTCCATTTAACAATAGCTTATGTCCACAACCGAAGCATCATATGACTACAATTCCCATATGGTAATCCATATTACAATTTCAACAAAACTACATATATAATGCTATAAGTTCATACATTAATATTCGACTATAATGAGACTTAAATCCTTAACGGTTACATTTCAATCAAACAAAATATGAATGCCTATACTTGGCAACATGAATACATGATGATGCTATGTAAACTAATAACAAAATTGCATCTTTACTAAATAAGTCAGCCTAAGTGTAGCCTTCTCCCATATGTTAAAGCTCATGGATTTTCATCTACTTGCTTCCCTTTATCCTTACCCGAAGAACCTTCACCTGAAATGTTAATCCCATGAAATAGGGTGAGATATAAATCTCAGTAACCAAGGCAATTCCATCATATAACCAGTTTAATTAGCACATATGCATGAATCAAAATTAACATCAGAATCATATCCATCATATCAGCAAATGAAACAATTAGCTATCATAATTACTATCCCATACTAGCAATCATATTATCACATATTAAAGGCCATTAACACCGGGAGAGGCTCGTCCATGGCACCTACCCCCTATTGAGCACAACCGGGGCTCTGTGTATCTGGGTTTGATCATAACCTGGTTCTCGATCAAAGTACATGCACGGGTGGCAGCCGCACCACAGCTCCACCATGGACTCACAAGATCCAATCACAATTCAATAGATAGCCAACCAATTCATTCAACATTTCAAATCATTCATATACAGTAACATATGAAATTAAATCAAATATATACATGGAATTGATATAAACCCGGTTACCTTACTTGTAGACAAATTTGCAATAGCCGTCACAAATCCCAAATTCGGATTAGAGTGTCCTTCACCAGAAAACTCAATATTCCACCCAAAATCCTAAGCAAATTCGTACAGAATTAATACTCATTTTATAAGTCAGCTATGGGGGTCTCAAATTAACAAATGAAGCATTAAAATGGAAGGTTTAAACTCACCCAAGGTCAGCCCTAAACTCAACCTACGAATTTCACTAAGAAAATCCCCAAATTCCCACATTTCAAATTTTGGGTAGGGTGAAAATACTCCAAATGAAAAACTAATCAGACCAAATTAAAGAGAAAGATGAGAGAATTAAGTTGTATAACTATTACCTTGGTTGAATCTTGCTCTAAATGTGAGAAAATGCAGAATTTTTGCCCCAAACCCTAGCTTCCTTCTCAACCTCCGAATTTTGCCTCTTGAGTTTCAGCAAATGAGAAAGTGGCTAAAGTATTAGGGTTTAAGTTGGGTTTTAGTTGGGTCAAATATGGGTCATGGGTTGCTCCAAAGTCCAGCTCATAATGGGCTTCAGGTTTTTGCTTGTTGGGCTGCAAAATTTTACTGGGCCAGTTTTGTGTGCATTGGGTTGCTGAAGTTTAATTAGGTTTGGGCCAAGTTTAAAGAGCTCAAGAATTTGGGGTCTGCACAAGGGTTATTGGGCCACTTAGAAGAATCTATGCAAGGTGGATCTTGGGCCTCCATTCCACTAAATTGGGTTGGGTCTGCACCTAACCCATTGGGCCTCCATTAGCCTCTTCTCATGATCTACTAATTTAAAGCCTAGATAAGATTTCTATCCCAATTAAATCTCAAACCCATTTTAATAATTTATCTCTCTAAAATCTCCATCCACTTAATTTGTCCAATTATCCCATATTAATTATGCCTAATTAATATAATCCTTGATTAACACCTTAATTAATTATGGGGTGTTACAATCCTCCTATTTGATGTGAGACATTACATTTTCCCTCGGTGATATTGTTCCCATTATAGCACCCGACACATTGGCCTGGTGGGGTTTTATTCCTGGGGTCACCTCAATCAGTCACAATCCAAAACACGTCACTGAGAGGGAGAGTACTACTCCAACTTATATGGACCTAATCTTGGATCCTCTTATCCAATGTGGGACATTAGATTCTACGCCCCTTGGGGTCAACTCGTCCTCAAGTTGCATATATAGCTAGGTCGACTCTAATACCAAATAACATACAGAGCCTTTGGTGATATTATCCCTATTACAACACCTGACACATTGGTTTGCTGGGATTTTGTTCCTGAGGTCACCTTAATTGATCATAATTCAAAACACATCAGTAAGAGGGCGAGTACCACTCCCACTTATATAGACCTAGCCCGAGATCCTCTTATCTGATGTGAGACATTACATTTAAGCAAATACCATATAGAGCCCTTGATAATATTGTCCCCGTTACGGCACCTGACACATTGGCCTGATGGGATTTTGTTCTTACAATCACCTCAATTGGTTGTAAGGCAAAACGCATCGCTGAGAAGGAGAGTACCACTCCCACTTATATGGACCTAGCCCAAGATCTTCCTATCTGATGTGGGATATTACATTCCACCCCCTTGGGGCCAACTCATTCTTGAGTTACATATATGGCTAGGTCAGCTCTTATACTAAATACCTTACAGAGCCCTCAGTGATATTGTCTCTGTTATCGCACCCGACACATTAGTTTGGTGGGGTTTTGTTCTAGGGCTTACCTCAATTAGACATAACTTAAAATGCAACCCTAAGAAGGAGAGTACCACTCCCACTTATATGGACCTAGCCTAGAATCCTCCTATTCGATGTGAGACATTACATTTTAGCAAATACCATATAGAGCCCTCTGCAATATTGTCCCTATTACAGTACCCAACACATTAGCCTAATGTGGTTTTGTTCCTGTGGTCACCTAAATCAATCACAACCTAAATGTGTCATCGAGAGTGAAAGTACCACTCCTACTTATATGGACCTAACCTAGGATCCTCTTATTTGACGTGGGACATTACATTTGACCCTTTTTGGTGTCAACTCATCCTTGAGTTGCACATACAGATAGATTGGCTCTGATACCAAATACTATATAGAAACTTCACCGATATTGTGTAACACCATAATTTCTAGCTCATCTCATGCCTTTAAATAACTCAATTCCATGAATCATATAAGTTTCCAATGAAAAAGGCAATAAAAATATTGATTATTTTAGTGTTGCATCTTATATAAAAATTCCATTTGGTGTCACATAAACCATATGAGCTCATAAAGCACATGCCCATATTTAATTACATGAATACAACTCATTTGCATCATCAAAAGTGGCCTACATCTCAAGGAACTCGAAGGGAAGCATGAAATATACATATTCATTTTCGGCCAGATTCTGCTCATTTCTATCACAAATTTTGAAAAATCATAACTAATTCTAAAAAAATCAAAATCATGAATTGTTAGCCATTCTGGAAAGTTACACATGTTTATTTCATGTAAAAATATGTCCAAACTATAGCATCCAACACAGAGGATGTTTGACATTTGAAATGATCTAGAGGTCAGACTATCCACTGGTGTTATCACAAAATTCTGTAGCAAACTTCAAAAATATCCAATTAATTCCACTAAACTCCAATCCATGCAAATGATACCAATATGAAAATCTGTGGATGTTAGCTAGAGGGAAAAAATAACTCTAGATCAGGTCAGGCATGCCCAAATCTCAAAATTCAATCAAACAATAACTGAGGTCGAGTGGAGTTCCTAATACTAGATAGATTATTTGAAAATTCATATCTCCCTCTCTAGACATCTAAATGAGGTGGTTCTAGTTGATACAAGTCACTGGGAATGTATATTTTCTCTGTATAAAATTTTGTGGCAATTGGACATCATTTTAGTCCAGTGTGATATATTTTATTTTCGAACCTGAATGAACAGTGATATGACCAAAACCAAAAAATTTTCCAACTTTGAAAATTCATCAAATATTCTCTAGACCTCTAAAATTTTTTTCTTTACCTTTCCAAAAAGCTATTAACATGCTCTAATTGAATGCCAAATCGTAGATCAAGAAAAGCTTATGTAGATAAAAAGTGACATAGGGTTGGCTCCATGTGGGATACTAAAATGTCCAAATGGTTTTCCTTGGAGTTTGGCACCTCTTGGGCAAGTCTAAAAGCATAATTAAGACTTATGTGAGCTGCCCAAATGGTCCCAAACCTCATGCATCTCATTTTGGCCATCTCACTCACACTTATACACAATTCCACAATACCATTCAAGAAGCTACAATGCCATAACATGCTCAATTTGCATTCTAGAGATCACATAATACATCCTCCCATTTATACATAACATATTATCATAATTACATGTGTTCATAACATCATAATACATATACATCCATGGGTTACATCATTTTCCAATTGTATGGGTTCAAAGTAACAAAATTCAAGCACTTTGTTGTCATCCTCTCATCCTCAAGGTAGTTGGCTTCGATTACCTTGCTGTCTTGGTCCACCTAGCATGTTAGAGCATTGGAGAAGAGGGGATGAGATTCAAAGAATCTCAATAACTCATCTCCCATTCAATCATACATAATGGATACAAACAAGTCTCATAAATGCATGTATGGTCATGTTGACATGTGCAAACATTCGAGAGGCATTTTCATCATTTAAGAAAGTTATGCATAATATAAAAAGGCTTGCCAAGCAAGTGGATTGGCCTCACCCAATTTCTTGTGGATGTTGGACTTGCCTTACCCATTCTTTAAGGCAAGTCCAACATCCACAAGAAATTGGCCTCAACCATGCTCTTGGGAGTCTATCTCACTTTTGGGAGACTCTTTACTTTGTCTTAACTAATTTTAAAGGTTTTTGGCTCATCCTTACCATGGCTAAGGGTTTTTGGCCTCACCACACTCAAGCAAATCCAAGCACACATCATAAACATCATGTGAAGGCATATTATAACATCATGGCACCATGGAATCAAAGTCATGCTAGAACACTTTTCATGGATAAAAAAATACACATACACACATTCAAGGACAAGTAAAGCAAACAATCATGCATGAGAGAAGGAGGAGTGAGCTACCTTGGATACAATTACACACTTTTTCTCTTGAATTCAAGCTTCCTCTTTCGGCCACACACACACAAAAGTGTGGGGATGATTTCTCTTGGGCTACACACAATTTATGGAAGCCAATTAGGTTTATGAAATTAATTTTAAAGCTACACAACTTGCTTAGACACTAGGTTGATCTATAAACCTCATTATGGTTCCATAATTGCACCTAATGAAAGCAACACCCCTTAAATAAATTATAGGCTCCATTCTTTCCTTTCAAATATGATTCTTGATTCCTTTTAAGCCTCTTGGAGTCATTATATAATCACAACTAAGAGCCTAGCTATATGTTGCTTCTTTAGGTCTTAATATGGAACATAAAGCACCAATTCATTCTCTAAGCTTCTTAAATTTTTTCCAAGGCTTCCTCTCATTTTTATCCATCGTATATACTTAAAAATGGGCTTAGAAAAATTTAAAGCTCTCCCTAGCTACCCTAACCTCCTTGGGCTGAAACTATGAAGGTTGATGGCCTTCATGGACTTTGCTTGGTTTTCTTGAAGGAGGAACCACATGGGAAGACTTCTAGGGATCTTAGGAACTCATTTAAACTCTTATTTAAGCCTATGAATCATTGTACAAAATCATATTTTACAAGGTGCATTTGAAACCCTAGAAATTGCATCTTGAAATCTAATGGCTTTTTGTTAATTCCCTTTGCATATTCTTAATCTCCACACCCTTTTTCCTTAGATTCACCCTTTGATCTGCCTAAAAATCAAATCCTCCTAGGGTTTCTTAAATGGAGAAGGAGGGGAACCAACAGTAGCAACCATAGGAGGAGAAATTACATTATTTTTTTCTTGTTTTTTCTCACTTGAATCTTGCTTTCTTCAAGCTCCTCTCTTCAAATCCAAAATTTTCCCTAAGTTTCCCCCTTAAAATAGATTTGTAAACTTCATTTTAATCAAATGAAATAAAGGAGAATGGAGGAGAGGAGAGGAGGTTTGGATGGAAGAAAGCATGAAAAACTACTAAGAAACCATACCTTAAAGCTTGAATTTCTTCACCTCTTCTTCTTCCCTTGGTGCGCCACTCTCCTAGGGTTTCTTCTCTGAATTTGGGAAGAACAATATGAAGCTATGTGAGTGCGAGAGTGAGGCACCGCCTATTTATAGGGGGAGGAAGAAATAGTTTTCAAAAATTTCCATTTTGCCCTTCGTTCTTGGCATTTTTGTTTTTCCTTTATTTTAGCTCCTTTTTTAGAACCGTCTTTTCCATTATAACATTTAGGTTCCCAATTTAGTAAAATACCTTTGTAATCACTCAAAATTAGAGCTAAAACCTTTCTAAATGAATCTGTCAAAGTTTAGGTACACTGACATTGAAAAACGTCCACCGGTAAGGATTTAACTGTCCTGCAGCGTCCTATGGTTTTCAGGGCCTCTGAGGACCCTAGAGAACTCAAAACTTTCATTTAAAAAACTCTCCTATGTGAATTCTAAAATTTGCTGAAAATTATAAAAATACCATTACATTTCGTAAGATTTCTGTCAAAATTTGTTTTTTCATTCTAACTCCATTTTTCCTTCTGTCTGAGGCTAGGATTTTTATTTTTAGGAATCTAAAATGTTACTTCAATGTTTTAGGACCTCAACTCATTTCCGGGGACTTGCTTTGAAAATGCACCCGTTTCCATCATTTAATGAAAACTATATGCTACATATTGTCCCTATTATAGTACCTAACACATTGGCTTGGTGGGGTCTTTTTCCTGGGGCCACCTCAATCAATCACAACCCAAAATGCATCATCGTTGAGAGGAAGAGTACCACTCCCACTTATATGGACCTAGCCCAAGATCTTTCTATCCGATATGGGAGATTACAATACCACAAATTTTGTAATTCTTTACACTGATTTGGATTTTGATTAATCTTTTAATATCTTGCATCCCTACGCATATCATATCCACTAGGATCCAAATAGGATAGCAAAAGCTTCTTGTAGAAGGACAAGCTTCTAATTTACTCTTATCCTGCTCGCTATTGGTTTTTTAAGGTGTAGCGACTGAGAAGGAGTTTGCTTTCATTTTTATGGTTGCTATCATTACTCTTTGTATAATTTTTTATGAATTGATTTTAATCCTCATAGAAGTAGTAGAGCATATCTACTGAACCCCTTCCCTCTCTTTCCTTATCCTTTGTATAGAATGGGCAAGAGATAATACAATAGCTTGTTCACAAATGTTCCTTTTTCATTTTTTACTTAAAATCTGTGCACTATATTGGAAGATCTCAAAGTGGGATAAAATTAGGCATGATTTGGTAACATATATGGCAAACATCTACTAAAAATATTAATAGCATTAAAACATAGACATTAAAAATGTGTTGATATTAGTAGGTATCATTAAGGCTTCAAAACTCAAGCTAGTGCAAAAGAATGCCTAAAGTTTTTATAGAGAGACATTAAATATCTTGGTGACTTTATTGTTTACTTTCTTATCTCTAATGGCAAACTTATGGAAAGAGTTTTAGGTCAGCTTATCCATCAAGTCAATTTTTCTTTAGTGACTTAGTGTGAATGTAGGTCATAAAGACTTGACTTGTGTTTTAACTAGTTTGGGTTTTGTTGAAAATATTATATATTGTCTCTTACATGGCAATTTATTGTTTTGATATGTAGGAAGAAATTTCATAGAAGCTCAGTCAAGAAATTGAGGCTTCACCACTTGTTTCATTAAATGATTCACTTGGTCAAGTGTTGGGAAAAGAGCATTCTGGATGAGTATGTAGCTTGGGGTTGGGTTCATGCCCTTTTAGGTTATTTGGATTGCCTACTCATCAATTTAATAGTATTTCTATGAGTTCCACAGTGGGAAACTCAACTTATGAAGTGGTAACTTTAAAGAATAAGTTAGCGACGATAGAGGAATGACTAAAAACCATAAAGGAAGAGCATGTTATGGAACAAGCTTAATTGGCTCATGAGCAAGCTCAAATGAATGGCATATTCAAATATTTAGTAGAAAAATTTAGGATGGAGCTACCACTAGACATTTCTAGCGTTGTCAAGGCATCCCCTTCACAGGTAATATAAATGTTAACTTGTGTAGTTATTGAATTACTATATTAAGAAGGTTTTGAGTAAATGTAACTTGTATACTTTTTTATGCAACCCCTTGATGTTGGTAGTATAGAGGCATCACTTGTACCTAGTTGATGATCATCTAGCGCAAGTCATGATCCATAAGGCATTTTGGATTTTGTTGAATTTATTTTGTTTTATGGCATGTTTAAAGCCTCTTTTGGATAACAATTTATAATGCTTAACATTTGGCTTTTGTTTATCTTGTTTAGTTAATGTTTACAGTACTTTTATATGGTGGAACTTTTATGAAGATAATATAAATAGATGTTTATTAAATCCAAAATTTTCTTATATAGTAAATTAATTTAAAATTTAATTTTATGTGAATGTTCATTTTCTTAATATATGTCAAAGTATAGCAGGACAAAAGGAAAATAGTAGGATAACAAAATACAAATAAAATAAAATTTTAAAAAAGATTTTCTGTTACCTAATGTCAGTCATAACCAACATTATGCAAAGATAATTCAATTGAAAATGACATTAGACTCTAAAACTAATGTCAGTTATAACTAACGTTACTATATCTACCTGTTGCCTGATTTTAACGTCAATCATAACTGATGTTAGAGGTAGAAATCTAACATCAGTTATAATCGACATTAGTATATTTACAAGTTGCTTGATTTTAACGTTGATTATAATTGACATTAGATTTCTTCATCTAACATTGGTTATGACTAACATTACAATTAGTGAATAGGTAAATATACTAACGTCAGTTATAACTAATGTTAGTACTAGAATTTAATGTCATTTTCAATTGAAGTTAGCTTTGCATAGTGTCTGTTATAATTGATGTTAGAACTAACGTCGGTTACAATCGACATTAGTGGACTAAATACAAAATCTTAAATTGCATTTATTAAAGTTGGTTTTAACTGAGGTTAGCTTCTAGCATCGATTGTTCCAGTAGTTGATAGAACTATTGTTAGAAGGATTCTCCATGCTGCCTCTAATGTCGATTTTTGTAACTATCGTTAGAACACCTGATGTCGATCAGAATTGACGTTAAATGCCTTCTTTGACCGACACTAGATGCTATTTTTTATAGTGATTTATTTGCAATTAATGGTGTGATTTAATTACCTAATTATTGTGCTTCATGCTTCTAAATGTGTGGAAACCATTAGATAATTTAGGTAACCTAAATGAACTTGGAAAAGGGATTTTAAGACTTGACTATAGATTGGGTAGTGTAAGTTCATGAAACTTGCAATGTTGAGTGTAACACCATATTACATTAGCCTTTTTAGATCCTCTTTGGATATTTATGTGCTTGATTTCATTAGAGAATAAGGAAAAATTCATTAAAATAATGGGATTTCTTGTGTTATGTAAGGTTCAAAATTTTCATCTCGTATCCCATGGCCCATACGAGCTCACCCATATCATTCTCGAATTAAAATACATTCATACAAATCAAAACCATCTCAAAATGTCACAAAATTCCTGAGCTTGGATCATCCACACACATTTTCACAAGTTCAGCTTCGGGTCCGCTGATACAAATTTTTGTCATTAATGTGACGAACATAATTTTCATAAAATGACGAAATGAACCATATAAAAGTAATTCCTCTGAAATGAGCTAGATAATATCCTACAAAATTTGGGTAGAGTCCTAGACTCCTAAAAATGATAATTCTAGGCTCAGATGAAAAGAAAAATGGAGCTAGGACGGTGAAACAAATTGGGATGAAAACTGACAAAACGTAATGGCATTTTCATAAATAAGTGCAACTTTTGGAAAAATACATTGGAGGGCTTTTTAAATGGGAAATTTGACTTGGCTAAGGTTCTCAAAGGCCCCAAAAATCATGGGAAGTCCAGAGACAGGTAAAGCTCCTTCGGTGTATGTTTTTCAAGTGTAATGAGCCTAAATTTTAATGGATTAATTCGAGAAGGTTTTAACTCCAATTTGAGTGATTCCAAAAGGATTTTATTAAATTAGGAACCTAAATTTTATAATGGAAAAGAAAGTTCTAAAAAAGGAGCTAAAATGAAGCTGAAACAAAATTGCCATTATGGGAGGACAAAATTAAAATTTTTGAAAAAGTGAGTTTCTTTAAGTTTCCACACACTTCTCCCTTTTTCTCCTTTCATATAGAATGACTTTCCTCTACCCAAAATACATAAAATGACTAGCTTCTTGAGGCACACCAAGAGAGGGAGAAAAGGAGGAGAAAAATCAAGAAAAAGTAAGGAAATTTGTAGAATTTCATGCTCTTTCTTCTCCTAACCTTGCTCCTCTCCTTCCATGCTTTCTTTCTATGGTTTAGTTGAGCTTTTTGGTTCTATTTTGAGTCCAGAACCTAAAGGAAGAGTTTAAATTCCTTGCGGTGAAACAAACCAAGAAGGAAAAGCTTTGAAAACACACTTGAATCTAAGGTAAATTCACAACTTGGTTGCCTTCTTCACTTGCTTCTTCTTGGTATGTGTTTCAGCCTCATATAGAATCATATGAAGGGGGAGTTTTCTGTCCAAAAACAAGGGAGGAACTAGGGTTTTAGGCCATGAAGAAGAGGAATATGGCAAGAAATTGTAAGAAAAACTAATAGAAATCAAGTTAGAAAAGTGTAGGCTTCTTTAGGGTTTTGAAAATTTTGATTTTTTGTGAGTGTTCCCTTGGCTATTTGAGTTTTTCCTTGAGCTCCTAAGACTCTTAGAAACCTCCCCAAGTGGATCTCCCATCAAGGAAAAATCAAGAAGCTTGTAAACCTCCATTATGGTGCTAGGTTTGAACAAGCAAGGTTCCCTGGGTTAGGGAATGTTTTAATTTGTTCTAGCCTTGGTTTGAGACTTTATATGATGTTAGAAGATGGGAGAAACTATTGAGAAAAATCTAGGAGCCATGGATTGAGAGATGAAATAATAGTGTCCATAATGGTGCTTTGTGAAGCAACTTAATTCTAAGCTTGTGTAAATAATCGTGTGAGGGTTTCAAGGACTTTGAAAGAGGCCAAGAGACCTAGGAATGGAAAGAAATGGGAGCCTAAAGCTTGAATTGTAAAGCTTGCTTCAATAGGCCATTTATGGAACCATTATGCCACTTATGGAACCAAGTGTGTGTTTAAGAGTGAGTTTAGTGTCTTAGCTTGCTCCAAGTGTGTAATTTTGTGTTGTTTATGGTGTTTAGGCTAAGAGAATACCAACCCACCTAGATGCACTTGTAAGGTGAAAAGAGGGAAGGATAAGATAAAGGAAGCTTGCATAAATTCAAGGTACTTCTTTACCTCATTCTCCTTGCATTTTTGTATGCATATGTATGTTTTTTTTTTGTGCTTGTGTATGCTCTTGTGATGTGAGAACATGCCACTTGATGTCTTGAGATTGCATTGGTACCAATGTGTTGTCTTGAATGCTATTGATAGTGAGAATGGCTCATAAGGGTGAGGTGATGCTAAAAAACCCTTAATATGGGTGAGGAAGTGCTAAAAGTCTCAAGACATGGGTGAGACTAGGCCAAAAGTCTCTTGGATGGGTGAGGTCAAGTCAAAAGTCCTTAGGCTAAGAGTAAAGCATATCTAAAAGTCCTAAAAATGGGGTGAAGCAAAACTAAAAGTCCCTAGAGCTTCTTGATGACATGATTGTGAAAGTGTGGCATGGAAATCTCGAAAATGTGCATTCATGATCCAAGTAGCTTGTTTACTTGTACACTTGATATATATATGCCTTGAATGTATGTATGAATAGGTGTGTGAGCTATTAAGATTCTAGGAATCTCACTACCCTTCCCTCCATCATTTTAAAATGTTTAGGTGGCATTCAAGAGGCAAGGAATACAAGCTAAGAACCTTGAGACATTATATTTTGCCTATTATGTAACCTTACTTGTAATGGAATGTCAAAGTGAGCTTGTACATATTATTTTTATGATGTAAGACCATGAGCTAATGCAAAATGATGAATGGATACTATATATACTTTATGTAGCCCTAAATTAATGAAATCATGAAAAATGTCTTTTGTATGGTTATGGTTAATTGTGTCTTATTAGATATGAAGTGGCCAAATTAGGATGCATAGGGTTTATGACCACTTGGACAGTTCACACAGTCATATTCATGCTTTTAAACTTACGCAAGAGGTGCCAAATATTAAAGAAGGCTAATTGGACAAAATTGGTACCTCATATGAAGCAAAAAATGGCCATTTTGGTGAGCTATACCACTTTTTGTCCAAATGAGCTCTTCTTGATCTAAAATTTGGCATGCATCTAGAACTTATTTGGAGGTCTACAGAATTTTTGGTGAATTTTTAAAGTTGGCAAATTTTTTAGTTTTAGTCAGTGCACTGTTCATCTGGTTAGAAATTTGTTATTTGTCATTCATGAGGCAAATGATGTCCAATTGCCACAAATTTTATAGGATGAAATTAGACCTTCCCAATGACTTGTTCCAATTAAAAGCACCTCATTTGGATATCTAAAGAAGAAGATATGAATTTTTGAAATTACTATTCTGTTCTAGGTGCACCTCTAGACCTGTGGTATTGTTTGATTGATTTTTGCGGTCTGAATGCTCTTGGATTAGTCTGGAATATTTTTTCCCTCTAGTTAACATCTGTAGATTTCCAAGTTGGTATAGATTGCACGAATTGAATTTTTGTGGAATTAGTTATGAATTTATAAAATTTATATCAATAAGTTGTATTAGATTTTTGGGCAGCTTGACCTCCCTACCTTTTCTGTTGTCAAATGTGGTCTAGATAAGACTTTAAAACTATTTTTAGTGTAAATTCAACATCTAGAGCTTTCTAGAAAGCTATGGTTTGTATGATTTTGAATTTTATACATTTAGTTATGATTTTTCAAAGTTGCCCCTGAAATGTGACACTATACAGCCGCGAAGAATGAAAGGAATTTTGGGGTTTTAAACTCTTGATCCGTGGTTTGTGCTAAGTTTTGAGTATGTTATAATTTGTATAAATGTAAAATAATTAGAGAATGTTATTGATGAGTTCATGGGGCCTCAAAGATATGAAATAAAAAATTTATCCGCCACGCAATGCAATTTAATTCATTATTTTAATGCATTTTCTTGGGATTTCTTTGAAAAATTATATAATCTTACTTGCACATAAGAGGATCAATGTTAGAAATAATATGGTATTACAATTAATTTTAAAAAATTATAACTAAATCTAGAAAGATGAAATCAAGCACACTATACCATTATGGAAAGTTACAGATGTTAATTTATGCTAAAAATAAGTCTAAACCAAAATAGGAATGTCTAACCATTGGAAATCGATGGAACAGTACCAAAGGTACTGCTGCATTACTGGTACTGACTTTGAACTTCAAAAATTTATATCTCTCTGCTCAAACCTTCAAATAAGGTGTTCTTTGTGGCCATAGAAAGCTTATCATATCTAATTTATGACTGTAAAATTTCATGAGCATTAGACATCATTTGTCCTTCGAATGACACAGGAGAAAAAACTGACTATATAAACAGTAACTATATTAGTTTAGTAGAAATTTGGAAACTTTAAGAATTCATAATTAATTCCAAAGATCTCTAAATAATCTATTCTTTAGCTTCCTAAAAAAATCTAGATGAGATCTACATGCATGCCAAATTTTATGAAAAAATTCATTCATTTAGTTAGATCTTGATGTAGGGTTACAATTTGGCCATTTTAGGCCTCTTAAAGAGTCACAAATGGTCCATTTTATGCTTTTAGCCTTTCTAGGGCCACCTGAGCATGTAGGAAAGCATCAAATTAGTCTATTAAACATGTCTCAAAGGTCCATAAACCCAGATCTCAGAAACTCACTTTCCCACTCAATGATATATACAAGAAGCATACATGTTCATTCTTGTCATACAATGTCAAAAACATACCATATCATTAATTTGCTTCCAAGTCTCATACATATATTACATATCCACATAATTACACATGCTCAAGAGCTTATACATCATATACGGAATACATCATTTGACAATGCTATGTTTACAAAGTGAACAAATATCAACCCTATTGTTAATCTTCTTGCTTTCAAGTGCAGTGGGTCCCATTTCCTTGCTCTCTTGATTCACCTAGACATGTTAGGTAATAGGGTGGGAAGAATGAGATTTTAGGAATCCTAATAGCTCTTCTCCCTTTCTAACATACATGATAGATACAAATTCAAGTCTAAAAATGCATGCATGGCTATCTTAAAATTCATAAACATACATGGAACATTTCTTGCATCCAAGAAGTCACATAAAACATACATAGATTTGCCAAGACAATGGTTTAGCCTCATCCATTCTCTTTGGGCTTTTGGACTTGCCTCACCCATTTTCTCAAGGAACTTTTGACTAAACCTCACTATTTTAAAGACTTTTAGTTTTGTTTTACCCATTCTTAAGGACTTTTGGCTCATCCTCACCCTAACTAATGGGCTTTTGGCTTTACCACACTCAAGCAAGCCATTCATGTTCATAAAAACATCATTCAAGTGCATAAGCAAAGCATCATAGTACCATGGCATATAAATATATGCTAGAAACATCTTTTATGGCTTAGACATACACACACACATTTAAAGACAAAAAAACATCCAAAGATACATGAGAGAAAGAAGAGAGAGCTACCTTAAAGCCAATGCCACATACTTTTCTCTTAGTTTCTTCCTCCCTCTTTTTGGCCAAACCATGATACTTGGAGGCACTAGCTTCTCTTGGCCTAGACACATCAAAAGAGATATAAATCACTTATGAGAGTAAGTCTTGGCACCACACATATATTACATGAAGCTACTTTGTTCTATGGCTCCATTATGCTTCTATAAAGCACCTAATGAAGCAACACTAAGAATTCATAATCTTGGCTCCTTTCTCTTTTCCATTTTATAGTTATTGGCTCCATTTAAACTCCTTGGAGCCATCATACAATCAAATTGAGGAGTCTAACTATAGGTTGTTTCATTATGCTACAATATAGAACCTATACCTCCATTACACTTTTTAGGCTTTCTAAAATTTTTCCAAGGCTTCCTCTCATACTCTCCCATCATATATGTTACAAAACCAAACTTGCAAGAAATTAAAACACTCCCTAGGTGCATGAACCCCTTGAGGCTGAGGTTATACTTCTAATTGGCACCAATGGAGTTTTTTTTTTATTTTTTTGATGGGAGAAGCATGTGGAAGGCTTCTTTGATATCTTAGGAACTCATATGAACTCTTAAACATCTTAATTTATGGCTAGAACTTATCTTACAAACTAAGGTGCAACTAAAACTCTAGGTTATGCATCTTGAAAAATCATGGTTCTTTTTTTGTTTCCTTTGCATATTCTTATTCCCCATACTCTAATTCCTAAGATTTATCCTTGGTTTGGTTCAAAACTCAATCCCTCTTGGCTATCCATACACGAGGCGAAACACACAAGAAGAAGAAAAAGGAAGAGCAAGCTTGAAAACAACCAAATTACCTTGATTTCCTAACTTTCTTTGGATGCTTCTTCTTTTGCTTGGATTCTCCTCTCCAAATTCTAAATTGTCCCCTCTGGTCTGACCTTAAGACAACACTAAAAGCTTAAACAAATCCATAGAAAGAAAGAGGAGAAGGAGGAAAGCGAGATTGGTAAAGGAAGAAGCATGAAAAACCATGAATTTTCTTACCTTTTTGCTTGGTTTTCTCTTCCCTTCTTCCTCCCTCTTGGTTTGCCACTTCAAGGAGCTTAGGGTTCTATTTTGGTGAAGAGAAAAGTCAGCCAAGGTGATAGGAAGAAGTGAGGCGTGCTATATATAAGCTAAGGACCCATTTAAGACATTTCAAATTTCTAATTTTGCCTTTCGTTCTTGACTTTTTCGTTTTAGGTTTATTTTAGCTCCTTTTTGAGAACCATCTTCTCCATCATAAAATTTAGATTTTCTAACTTATAAAATGCATTTGGAATTTGGAGCTAAAGCCTTCTAAAATGAACTAGTCAAAGTTCGGGTCAACTGACATTGTAAAACGTCAACCAGAGGGGTTTCAACTGTTCTGGGGGTTCCTATAGTTTTTAGGGCCTTTGATAACTCAGTGAAACTTATTTTTCCCATTTAAAAATCTCTCCTTTGAGTTTTCTAGAAAGTGCTCAAAATTACAAAATGCCATTACGTTTCATTGCATTTTCATTAAAATTCGTTTGGTTATTCTAACTTGAGTTTCAGGGCACCTCTGGCCTTGGATCATCATTATTTAAAGTCTAGAATATTATTCTAATTTTATTGTATAATATCTTATTCTTTGAAAATAAAAGAAAATGTGAGAAACGTAACATACGGGTTCTCTGTAAATGTATAAAATTCACTAAATACAAAAGAAAATCCCCTAGAGAGGATGATTTGAGATCAAATAAGATTAGAATAAAATTTAACATAATGAAAAATGAGGATCCAAGGTCTAAGATGCTTGAAAACTAGAGCCAGAGTAGTTTAAAAATTTTGTTGAAAGTCAAGTGGCATTTTCGTAAATTCAGGTAATTTTTAAAAGACTCACAGGAGGGCTTTTTAAATGAAAATTTTAAGTTCATTGGGTTCTCAGAGGCTCTAAAAATCATGAGAAGCCTCGGGACAGTTAAAACTCCTCTGATGTACATTTTCTAATATTAGTTGACCTAAACTTTGACCTGTTCATTCGAGAAGATTTTAGCTCCAAATTGAGTGATTCCAAAGGCATTTTATAAGTTAGAAAATCTAAATTTTATGATAGAAAAGAAAGTTCTCGAAAAGGAGGTAAAATGGACCTAAAATAAAAATGTCAAGTTTTCGAGACATAATAGAATTTTTAATGAACAATTTCTATTTCTCCTTCTTATATTTACACGTCCCATTGCTCTCATCCCTAAACTAACTTACTTTTACTCAAAAACCAAAGAGGAGACTTAGAGAGAAGGATGCACAAGAGCAAAGGAAAAGGGAGAAGAAAAAGCCAAGAGAAAGGTATGATTTTCATGGATTTTCCTAGTCTTAGATATCAAACTTCCTCTCCTCCTTCTCCTCTTCCTTTCCATGGATTTATGGAGGTGTATGGTTTTGTTTTGAGGCCAGAACAGTGGGGGAGAGTTTGAAATTGAAAAGAAGAGCATAGGCAAAAGGAAGAGCTCTTGAGAAAAGCTTGAATTCAAGGTAAAATCCTTAGTTTCCATGCTTCTCTTTTCTTGTTCTTCATTATATAAGTTTCACCCCATATATGGACAGCTAAAGGGGATTGAATTTTGGGCATAACTAAGGATGAATCATGTGAATTAAGGTGTGGGAATTAAGATTATGCAAAAAGAATAAAGTAAGAACCATTAATTTGTAAGATTGAATTGCTAGGGATTCAAGAACATAACTAAAATTTTGTTTTTATCCAAGAGTTCTTAGGCCAAAGTAAATGTTTGTATAAGCTCTAGAGATCCCTAGAGAGCTTCCCACATGCATCTCCTATCAAGAAAGCCAAGGAAACTCCTCGGTTCCCTTAATGGTGCATTGCCTCAACCTAGACTAGAAGAAGTGCTAAGGGGTAGTTTTAAATTTTTCTAAGCCTGGTTTTACATCATATATGATGGGAAAGGATGAAAGGAAGTCTTGGAAAAAAATTTAGGAAGCCTAGGAACTGAGTTGGTAGTATAGGCTCTATATTATGACTTAAAGAAGCAACCTGCAGTTAGGCTCCTCTAATTGGTTGTGTTATAACTTCAAAAGGTCTAAATGGAGTCAAGAACCATAGATGGAAGGAAAGAATAGAGCCAAGATCATAAATTATGGGTGTTGCTTCATTAGATGCATTATGGAACCATAAATGAGCCATAGGAACAACCTATCTTTTAAAAGAAATGTGTGGCTTTAGAAATAGTTCCAAGAGTATAATTGGCTTTCATATGATCTATCTAGGTCAAAGGAATCAAGTTTCACTTTCTTGTAAGTGCTTAGTCGAGGGGGAGGATCCATTTTCAAGGAAGAAAGTGTGTGTTTGTGCACAAGGTAGCTCTCTCTTTTTTCTCTCATACATGCTTAGATGTTTTCTCGTCTTTCAATGTGTATGCATATATTTAAGCCATGCAATGTGTTTCTAGCAAGTATTTAAATGCCATGGTACCATGTTGCTGTGTTTATATGTTCATAAGATGCTTTTATGTATGTTCTTGGCTTACTTGAGTGTGGTGAGGCCAAAAGCCCCTTAGCAAGGTTGAAAATAAGCCAAAAGTCCCTAAAATTATATGAGATAAGGCCAAAAGTCTCTAGAAATAGTGAGACTTAGTCAAAATCCACTTAAAAGTGGGTGAAGCAAGTCCAAAATTCCCAAAGAGAATGGGTGAGTCTTGGCAAGCTTATGTATGATGAGTATGTGTTCTTGAATGAAAGAAATGCTTTATGTATGTACATGATTTTCATAAAAGTCATGAATGAATTTTTAGACTTGAATTTGGATTCATATTATGTGTTTGAAAGGCAAAAGAGCTATTGGGATTCATAGAATCTCACTCTCCCCTCTCCATTACCTAACATGTCTAGGTGGATCAAAATAGCAAGGAATTGGGAGCCACCACACTTGAAGACATGGAGGTTGGCAAAGAAGTAGTAAAATGCTTGTATTATAGCCTGTATATGATGTATAACCATTTGAACATGTATGAATGTATGAATATGTGATGTACATAAGAGAATTGGAAGCAAAGATATGATTTAGCATGTTCTTGACAATGAATGTCAAGAATTGTTTATGTATGCTTGTGTATATCTTGGAATGGGAGAGTAAGTTTATGAAATCTGGCTGTTGAACCCTTGAGACATGTTTGGTAGACCATTTTCATGCTTTCCCATGTGCCTAAGTTGCCCTAGAATAGGTAAAAGCTAAATTGGACTATTTATGACCCTTTAAGAGACCAAAAATGGGCAATATGCATCATTATGTCAAAATCTATCCAAATGAGCTCTTCTTGGTTTGAAACTTGGCATGCTTATAGGTCTTGTCTAGAATTTTTTGGAAGTTAAAGTGCATATATTTGGAGCTCTAGAGAATATTTGGTGAATTTCCAAATTTGACAAAAATTTATAATTTTGATAGTGGCACTGTACATATAATCAAAAATTTCATCTTTATCATTCATAGGACAAATGGTTTCCAATGGCTATGAAATTTTACAAAGAGAAACTAGACACTTACAGTGATTTATACCAACTAGAAGCACCTCAATTAGAGGTCTGTAAAAGGAGAAATGATTTTCTAAATTTCTGTGCTAGTATCAAGGATGTCAGCAGACCTTGGTTACTATTCCATTGGTTTTCAAGGTCTAAAACCTCTGTACTGGTCTAGAATTATTTTTTCCCTCTAGCTAACATCTGTAACTTTCCAAATTAGTATAGTTCTTGAATTGGATTTTTTATAATTAGTTATAAATTTTTAAAATTTATATCAGTAAACTGTATCAGAAACTCTGGGTAGTCTGACCTATATCACTTTTCTATATCAAATGTGATCCAAATGATGTTATTATGGCTTGGAATTATTTTTAGTATAAATTTAACATCTATAAATTTCTAGAAACTATGGGTTGCTTGATTTTGATTTTTTTAGAATTAGTTATGATTTTCCAAAGTTGCTATCAGTAAAATAAATTTTGGACCCGAGGCTGAAACATGATTTTTCTAGTCTTTGGTTCCAAATGCTTGGTTTATGGAATGTTTTGAAGTGTTTATGACTTGTATAGATAGAGTATGAGTAGAGAATGATATTGATGAATTCACAGGACGTGAAATGAATTTTTAAACCCTGACGTAACATAAGAAAATCCCATCTTTTTAATTCCTTTTCTTGGTTTTTCATTGATTTAACATGAGACCAAGCTTGATATGAGTGTATGAAGCCTAATAAATTATGGCATGACATATTGAACCTCAAATCCTTCTCTTTAAGGGAATTCCTTTTGTATCCGGTGAGTTTTGCACGTTTACAGAGAAATCAAACATTACGTTTCTCGTGTTTTCTCACATTTTCGAAGAACAGGATATTACATTGAGTGGATTGATTCACTTGTAGTATTGAAATATACATACTAGCCTCACACAGTCATATTAGAACTTATTTCTTGATTAAGCCTCTAAATCAATTACATAAGAAATTATGAATTGGTTAGAGGAATGCCTATAAGTAATTCGGAAAACGCTTGCAGGTTTATTAGAGTTTTAAGCCATCATTAAGAGTAAGATGAAAAAAGGTAATTAGTTATATAAAATGTTAGAGGGAATCACAATCCCAAATCTTTTTACTTTCCAATTTCATCTAAAACGATATCTCTCATTTATTTTTTTATTTAGTTTAGTTTAATTTTCCATCACCTTTCTTGTCCGCTTAATTTAGATTAAGGTGCACAATTTTATTACTTAACAATTATTCTAGTGACAAATTTTCATGGAAACAATACTCTATTCATCACTTGATTACTGTTGCGATACGTATACTTGCATATGTGCTTTTAAAAAGAGATCAACAAAGAGATAAGACAATGGTGGACACATGGATGAGTAGGTTTTCATCAAACCAATGGAACTTAATGTTTTGGATTGAAGCAGCAAATCTACATAATAGCATGGTTTGGTTTTTTAGAGATCTACAAATGGAAATGGCTTGAATGTACTTGGCTAACTAGGATTACAGGTTTGCTATAGGTAGTTCAACATGTGTTTAAGTTTTTATCTAATCAAGATGTCATCAATAGCACACACAACTTTCCTATTTAGCTATTGTTTTTTAAAAAGTCTCATTGCCCATTACTAGACTCTACATAAAAACTGCTAGCGAATTTGGAGGTGCTTAAAATGGATAGTTGTATACAACTTTGACATTTTATAGATAGTAGATGTTTATATATTCCTAATAACTTAGCAAGTAGTTGTAGGAATATACTTCTTAATGATGTACTGTATATTCAGTTCTTATTTTATCGTTGCTTTTTATCCACAAAAATAATAATAATATTAGGAAAAATTACAAGGAATGACCCCTATCATATAATATTTACAATAAAAGATTTTAAAAATTGAAATTATTTTTAAGGACCATCATTATTATCAAGTTTTAAGAGATTTTATTATCAATTTTAAAAAATTTACTACCGAGGCATAGGAAAGTGCTTAAACTTTTTTATACCCAATAATAAATCTCCTAAAACTAATAGTAAAATCTCCTGTAATTTAATAGTAATGATGGTCCTTAATGATAATTTTAATTTTTAAAATTTTTTATTATAAATTTTATAATATTTGGGTCCTTAGTTGTAATTTTTTCATAATATTAATTGAGAGTGCAACTGATAGTAAAAGATCAACAACAATAACGGCATAAGCAAAACGAGTATGTACAGTACAATTAATTCCTCAGTCAACATAAAGTGAGATCATCTTGAATTGCACGCTTCCAAAGGGTCCCATCGACAACCTTTAATAAAGAATGAATGGTGGAATGAACAAGTACTCAGCAAAGCCTGATTTCGCGGCTGCATGATACATGTTCTGTCTGGAGAGTCATAAGAAGATAGCAAGTTCAATAAAGTACAACTCCAACTGCCCACTTACTTTAAAGGACCATTCTCCTCCAATGTTAGATACTTTCCCTGCTACTTCGTACTTTGAAAAGAAACAATAAAAGTTGAAGAATCAGCAAAATGCCTCGTAGGGTTCAAGTGCTTGAATTCATTATTTTACCCAAGTCCAAATTGTGTATACTCGAAATATTCCTTCTCAGTTCTCACCCCTCAATCTTCAAACAAAAGTACTAAGGAGAGTATCTAACATTGCAAGTATGTAACACCAGTTGGAGTTGTTCATTCATATTTTATAGTAAGGGCTCCTCATTGTCTTAGCTGCACGTAAGATTCTATACATGTCTCACTTCATTCTCTCCCGTTGTTTTTGCTTTATAATCCAGAGTATCTTAATTATTCAATCACAAACCTACAAATTATGCTTATACTAATATAATATAATATAATTAGTAATACTTTCATATTTTCTTACTACATTATTGTAATTATGTTTAATCAATCAGTTCACTAAATATAAACTTAAATTGACACATTGTTTAATGTTCAATTAAAAGATGCAATTTTTAGTATAGTTTAATCATTGAATTATATATAATTTTTATATTATATTTACATATCAAAATTTAAAAATTTAGACAATCATCAATAATAATCAAACAATTAACTTTTATGTTTAAAATGCATATACTATGCATTAAAATAATATATATATATATATATATATATGGAGTATAATGATTATGAATATGAAATTTTTAATAGACTTTTTAGTGTGTTTTTTATTTGAGTTTTTAAAAGCTATATTTCGTGAGAAAAGTTACAATAATTATTCAATGACACCTATGTACGCGTTTACTTAGTAAGAGGAGGTGGCATAGAAAATGCTTACCTTTGCTATTATTCCCTTTTAATTTTGTAAAAATTTTGTTTTAATTTTTTTAGTTTGAAAATAGATCATATCGTCCTTTAAATTTTTAATATGATCCAGTTTTTTCCTTTATATTATAATTGATGATTCTTAATTTCTATATACTTTTTTCCCTCTAATTAGGTATTTTGATGATAAATTATAGCTTAAACGATTTTAATTGGAGGATAATTGAGTTTATTGGGCATTTCTGTATTCTAGGAATTAATTTGCAAAATTTTAGAATTTTAGTGCACAAATCCTTTTAAATGAACTTTGTGAATATTCCCACTTCATCTTTTTTATTCTTTTTGTGCAGAATTTGGACAATTTGAATTTAAATGTTAGGGAGTAAGGGAAGCTCAGGTGCAGAACATGGCAGCAGGGCAACTCACGTTTTAAGAGGCGCATCCATCTCATCCATCTTCACTCACAAGCCACTTACATGACTCACTTGAATACACTTACACGTAAAGCATCCACTCATCCTCCTTCTCACTTGAACACATTCCATGTTCCAGCCACTTCACTAAATCACACACATGCATGCAAGTTGCCATGAGGTCTAGCCACGTCTCCGTAGTTCATGCATACCTCTAGCAATTCATTCGCATGGCAGCAAACACACAGCAACAACCCAGCATACACACACTTCCCATGTAATACACAAGCCCTCTAACCATGTTGGCACTCAATTAGGAAGCCACACTCCAGCTCACAGCCATGGGCTCACACACCATTGATGGGTCATGTCATACAACCCTCAAAATAAAATTAGGTTGGATTAAATTTTATAATTAGTGACACAACTTAGGTTATCTCCCTTGAAAATAGAATTTAATGTTTAATTGGATTTTTAAGTGTTAAAAGATCCTAGAACTACCTAAATTATGGGGTTTTTTATCTAATTAAGCTAAGTAAAATGAAATCGAATTAAAATGATTAACTACCTAATTGTATGAATTATGGTTGAATGATGGTCTTGTGACTAGTTTTAGATTCGTTCCTTGGTATCCACTATCCTTATCCTGATCCAATTATCATTTATTCTGGTCTAAGAGTCCCTATTTGTGTCAAATACAAATTATCTTGAGTGACCACCCAAAAATTAAGGGACTAACTTAATTGTATGAATTTAATGTCAAATTGAAATTTCAATCCCACATCAAATCGCTAACTCTTGCCATTAGGATCAATGAATACTTGAATTTAAGTGATTAATTGATCAATTAGCCTCTAAATTAACACCTTAAAATATTTAATTAATCAACCAAATTCCAAGCAATCCTCAAATTAGACAATTAAGCATACCAATTCTCACATGCATTTCATCAAATAACTTGATGTCATACATGAAAAATTAAAGAAAAATGAAAATCCAGCACTAAATCAATCAAATAATCAGTCAAACAATATTCTAATTAGTGTCTAACTAATCACTAATTATAAAAATATAGATTCCCAATCCAATACAACATGAACCAAGATAATATAAGAAAAGAGAAAATACAAGAATAATAAAAAGTCTTAGCCAAAATTCTATGTTCTTCATCATGGATTCAAGCTTCTCCAAGAAGCTTCCTCCTAGCTAGTCACAGATACAGATGGAGGATCAAAGCTTCATTGAGTGGAAGAATGGAGGAAATGGGATGAGGAATGGTATGGAGGTGTTCTCTAGATGTGGAATGGACAAAAGAGTGAATGGAATATGGCTGAACGCGTGGGATGAATGGACGATCGATTGCGAATGGAATGAATCACGACGAAAAATGTGCGTCTGGATGATATGTTAATTCGTGTCTTCAGCCTCAACCTCCTCATTAACAAATCACGTGCCCAGCTCCTTTTTCTTTTTTTATTTAATTATTTCCTTGTGCTTTCCACGTGTAACTCTTTTCAAATCAACCCATTCTTCCACGTCGTTTGGATGAATGGATTGATGCATGACGTGCTGCCTGAATGTATTTTTTTTAATTCCCTTGTAAGAAGCATGTACCTGGCTGCGGAACTCTCATCCACGTTTTAAACCTGTAGCTTCATCTTCTTGATGCTCTGTTTCTTTATCAGCTCTAAACCCGTGGCTCCTCATTTTCTAGCTCATGTTTCTTAATGCCTCATTCGTGTGTATGAATTGGTGGGCCCCCTATGCATGTAAGCAATGTGCTAATGCATTAAAAACTCTGGTACGTGCTTCTCCTTGTTCAGCTGCATTTCTTCTTATAATCCTTCCACGTGTTCCTCCACAAATCAGTCCATAGCTTCTTCCGACGTGGATGAATTGATGCATGGCTCCCTTCGTGAATGGATGATGATTCTTCCAGGAGCAGCCCATGTTCTGTCCATGTGTATTTTCCTTCATCTCCTCTATACCTTCCTTTGTTGATTCTCCCCACGTGAATCTTTGTTCTGCTTGCTTAGCTTCTGCTCTTCTATTCAGCCCATGTAGTTTACGTGAGAGCTGCCCAAGCTCTCTTCCTCCCATTCTACGTTCTGTATTACGTGTTCTGCTTCTTTGTGTAGCTTCCAAGTTTCTTCATCCGTTGCTTCAGTCCCTGTTTCTGCATGTGTTTTGACTCGTGTTTCTTGCTTCATACTCCTCACATGAGCTTCTTAATTCCTTTTAGCTGCTGCCTTACGTGTTGTCTCTTCCTCGTTCTGCCAGCTGCTGTGTTTGAGCTTCCTTATCGTTCTCCTCTGCCTGCTTCTCATGTAGCTTTTGAATCTTCCATGCACATCCCTCTCCAGTGTTGTTCTCCAGCCTCAACACCCAACCCATGCCTCATGTAATTGCTACGTGGAAGTATACGTGTATGTGTGTGTTTGTTTCCACGTGCATGAATGTGTGTGCTTGGACTCGTGGGTATGAAGGAGTGGATGTAAAAGTGAGTGTGTGTTAGTGTAGTGGCTGGTCCATGGAGATGAATGTGTATGAACTGGACCTGTGGAAGCTACGTGGAAGTGAAGTAACGTGCTGGACTCGTGTTATGTGTTTGAAGTGTATGAAACTACGTGGAGGGTGTGTGATTGATGTATGTGGGTGGCTGTGGCTTCATGGAAAGAGCTCTATATGTGTACGTGGAATGTGTTAATGGGTGAAGCTACAGGGGAGTGCGTGAAACGGAGCGATGGTGTGTGTTTGCTACAAATGGATCACGTGGAGGGTGTGTGCATGGGATGTGTGTGTAAGAGAGAGTGGTGCATGCGTTTAACTTGAGCTGCCTTCCATCCAGAAAATCCCTCATTTTTAATTGCAAAATGTGGCTTTCCCTCTTTAAAAATTTAGCTCTTGATTCAATCTTGGAGCTTCAATCATTTTTTAAATTAATTTCCATCCTTAAACTTTTCATTGCCCAACAAAAATCTGCATAAAAACAAAAGAGAAAAATTCACAAAATTCATTTAAAATGATTTATGCATTTAAAATCAATTATTTTGTAATTAAATTCATAAAGTGCAAAGAATGGCTACTAAAACCAAATTCTATCTAATTAAACCTCTAAAGCTATATTTGGACACTAAAATGTCTAAGTTAAGAAAAATAAAATATATAAAAAATCATGTTTATCAACCATCATGCAACAACACCCTTATTCCCAAGTCACACAAGCTCACACTCATGCACAGATCATTCACACACTCTCAGATATTGCAACACACTCACATGAAACAAATACTCACACGTAGTATCATCCATTAACACACACAAACAGCACATCATTCATGTGAATAGTAAATAAATGAAACTTGTGGCAAGAGTATGAAGGGATGCTACGGGTTTGGGGACTCCATAAAGGAGGCTTGCATGGTTGGGAGCATCACACACATCCACAAGTTCTGCACTCACACAAGAAACACACTTGCACAATAGAACAGCCACGCCACCAACACACACATGCAGAAGAGATGAGCTACGGGTTTGTGAAGATGTTGTGGGAGAAGAGAGACTCAAGCTTGGGCAGATGAAGCAAGAGCTAGAGGTACAGAGCATGAGCAGAACAGAGGAAGCTACGGGCTTAAGAATCTAGTTATGAAGAGAAGAAGATGTGAGAACAAGTGTAGAACACGTGCAGAAAGTTTCAAACTAAAGGAAGAAACAGAACGTGGAAGTAAGGTTTAGGTTTGGATTGAGAGGAAGAAGCTCATGAGGGAGACATGGGTTTAAGAGGCAGAACATATTACGGTTTGTGAGAAGCTGTGGGTTTTGGTGAAGAAGGCTGAAGCTCAAACACACACATGCAAAATAAAGAAGAAGACATGAGCTGAATAAGCTGGGGAGAAGGAATAAAGAGCCACGGGAGGAAGAGATCCAGCTGAGTAGAGAACGAGCAGAAGGTTAACATAGTTGGCTAGATGAAGCACGTGGGAAGTGACGTGGAAAAATTTAAAAAAAAAAAACCACATGAATAGTGCAAATGAAGCTATAGGTTATGAGATTACCAAGTCAACTCACGTGGTAGTGAATGAAGTAGCATCCAGCACAGGACTGTGAGTTAATTTTAATGACGTACGTGATCATTAACTGAAGGAATAAACACAGATGGGGCAGAACATAAAATATGCAAGTCTAGAGATGAACACGAGAGTGAATTAATGGAGAGGGTCTGGGTTTTGACGTAGCTCCAAGAAAGGGAATGAATCAACATACATGATCAAGAATGGCTCATCCTTCCATCAAAATTCCTCCATTCCTCTCCTCCATGATTGCTTGAATTTCTCTTGGTAGCTAGCTAAAGATTAGATCTCCATTGATGCATATTTGAGCTCCAAGATTACCTCTCCAAATTGGATAAACTCTTTTCTCTTCATCCTTTAATTTTAGCATCAATTCCTTTGTTAATTTGACTAGGTTTAGCTTGTTAATTAGGGAATTTAGTGGTTAGAATTTACTGGATTAAATTGATTTGTGGTTTGATTGTAATCTCATAATTGAATGTTAATCTTGATCCCTAAGTGTTTGTAGAAAATTCAAAATTAATGCCTGTACAATTTGCTATTAAATTCCTCTTATTTTTAGGCCAATTAGTACAATGATTATTGAATTAAGTGGCTGAAATCTTTGTGCGATTATTATACTTGAGGAATTTATTAATCTATTTGGTTGATTAGCAATTTTAAGTGGATTGCTCAACATACCTTAGTGAGCATTTAGGTTTTATTTTGGTGTGTTCTTATTCCTAACTCAACTGATTAATTGTTCAAAGTTTTTTGCGGTTGCAAAGTCCTTGTATCATTAGTGAATTGAATCTTGGATGGTAATTCAAGAATCCTATTGAAGAATACATTAAGAAGCAAGAGTTTAAATCCAATTTTGGTACATTAAAAAGAGAGCAAGAATAATTGAATTTTAGAGAGTCCATTTAAATGCTAGTTATCACACTTTCCTAGTTGTTAACTTTACTTATTCTTAAGCTTTTAGTTCTTGTTACTTTTCTTTAATTCAATCAAAATTCAATAACTCAAAACCCCCTAAACAATTTTCATTTAATGTTACTTGGAAAACTCTTCCACAAATAATTAGAGGCAAAAACTCTTTAGGAAATGACTAAAGTTGCATCATTAGCTATAAGTCCTTTTCCAATCTAGTTTTATTTGAGGTTGCGTGACACAACTGTCAGTAATCTATCTAAAATTTATTATGTTTGATTTAGGTGTCAAATATGAGTGAGTTAATGATATCAAATAAATATATGAGGTCTAAGTTAACAAATTATTAAGTTTAGCGTGACATTTTGTTTGGATTATGAGATAAAAGAACAAAATTAGATTATTTTAAAAATCTAGAGGACAATATCTATTTTTAAATAAGCATCAAATAAAAACTGATATAAAACTAGAGAAATAATAAATACATTTGAACCTTTCTAATTATAATAAATTTGAGACATTTCATTTGTATGATTTTATAGGATGAATATAATAAGGAAAAAGTCTTAAGTATTTGGAGTCAAACAATCACTTTTTGTTGGACAAAGGAGGAAAGGAACGTCTAGTTTTGACAAACGCAACAAAGTATCTTTGACAATATGGGCAAATAATTTGTAAATGTTGTGCCAAATTTACTGTGATGCATATATTCAACATACTAAAGTATCCTAAGGAATTCTAGTAAAAAAAGTAGAGAAAAATTATACATAAGGATCATATGTTAGTAAAAATAACATTAAAGAATTTTAAAAATGAAATTTCTTTTGAAGAATTAAAATTACAACTAGTAGTTTTAAAAATTATCACTCATATTTTTCAAATTTATCATTAGAGAAGATACCTTATAACATTAAAAAGATCATGTTGTAACTTCATAAAGTATGAATGATAACTTTTAAAAGCTTCAGTGGTTACTTTTCCTTTTGGTCTTTTAGAGGAATTTTGATTTGTAAAGTCCCTCAATGAAATTCTTATCAACTTGTAATCTTTAAAATTTTTCCAAAAAAGTATATGCATTGACTGGTTTCAATTTTTTTTTCTTTAATAATTAAGACATTTAATGTACTACAGGAAAAAGGAATAGGAAAATTGTTAAAATATATGCATGAGTTGAAAAGTGAAGACCATGGTTCTCAAAACTAGACTACATCGACTCGTTTGATAGGTTTGACCGAGAACCTATCCCCGATTTAGTCCAATTAGCTCAGAAAATCGATTGACTAAAAAATCGATCAAATTGGTTAAAAACTTGTTTGAACCAATCAATGGCATTTTTCTTTTCTTTTTTAATATTTTTTATATAATAAAATAATTTATCTTAAATAAATTTAATAAATTAAAAATAGAAGATACTAGAAAAAAAGGAGTTAAAATATAGAGAATTTTTTTAAAAGAAAGAAAATATAAGAGAACTAAAAAATGCATACTTAGTTATTTTTTGTGTTTGTTCTCCATTATTTTCCATCGCCTAATTGTATTTCTCTCAAATATCATAGTATTTGGCCAAAATTACTATTTACTTTTTATTCTTTTATTTTTAATAATAAATGAAATCTTAATATAATTTGAGAACTTCAAAAGTTCAATATTAAATACTCTTAATTTTTAATCATAGGTAGTTTTTATTTTTCAATTAAAAAATAATATCTCTAATATCTTAAAAAATATTAAATTAGTAATTAAATATTTATAATTTACTAATATTTATTTGTTACATTAAATTTTAATATATAAAATTTAATAAATATATATTTAATTATTATTTATTCAACCATGATTCGACCACAGTTCAATTAATGAACTATGAATCAATGCCTCTATCGGTTCAATGATTAGTCCGATTTTAAAAACATTGGTAAAGACATCTATCAATACCTTTATTTTCATAAATTTTAAATTATTATTCTTTTGTGACTTCTAATTTTTTATAGTTCAACCATGGATTTTTGACTAGTTGGTTAAAAAAATTATCATATTAGTAAAAATTCAATCAAATATCTTAATTGGAAATTGATAACATTATTGTATGATTATACATGTATGCTTATTCAAAATGTATGTCATTATATGATGAATGTAGTTATGTAACACCTACCAAAAAAAAAACTATTGTTGATTTAAAATAAACTTAATTAAGTAGAGCGAATTGTAACATCTTTAAAATTAGGCTTTTTGTAATACCTTAACCTTTTAGTCATTCCATTATATTGCATGGCCTAACCTCATACACTTACAAGGAAAACACCATATTTAATAGTATTAAAATTGCATTATGTAAGGCCCAATTAATTCATTTTATACTTCATAGACCATATGAGCTCATTAATATCATTTTCCATTCATAACATAACCATATAAGTAAAAAACATCACATTTCATCTCAACATTCACAGGTTTGGAACCATACACATCATATCAGAATTTTTACCCTCGGGTTGCTGTCATAGATTTCTGATATGAATTTTAAAAATTTATAACTAATTCTAAAAAAATTGAAATCATACATATGATAGATTTCTAGAAAGCCTTAGATGTAATGACAAAAAATAGTTCTAGATCAAGAAAATGGTGTTTAACCCACGAAAATTTGATAAAAATAGTACCAAAGGTGGAGCTACATTACAAGTACTGTCATGCAATTTTAAAAAGTCAGTTCTCCCTCTATAGACCTCTAAATGAGGTGCTCTCAGTGGCTATGGAAAGCTTATAATGTCTAGTTTTTATATATAAAATGTTATAAGCATTGGATTTCATTTGGCCCCCAAAAGACCCTATAACCAAAACTGATCATTAGCACAGTAACTTTACCATTTCTACACAATTTGGCAAATTTTTTAAAATCATAATAAATCTCTAGAGATCCAAATTTGTTGTTCTTTGGCTTTGTGAAAAGCTCTAGATGAGCTCTATAAGTATGCCAAATTTTATATCAAAACTAGTCCATTTGGTCAGATTTTGATTCAGGGTTAAGTTATGGTCAAATTTTGCTTCTAAATGGCTTTAATGGGTACCAAATGACCTTCTTATGATTCCATGGCCACTTAAGCACATCCTAAAGTACAATTACAGCTAGGGAAGAATACCAAATGGTTCAAATCATCATGGAGTTCAATCTTGTACATTCAGTTTTCGTTAAACGACAGAAACATGTGTGTTTTCAAAGCAAGTCCCCCTAAATGAATTAGATAAGGTCCCAAAAATTTTGAGTAACATTCTAGACTCCTAAAAATGAGAATTCTAGGCTCAGATAGAAAGAAAAATAGAGTTCGAATAAAGAAACAATTTCTTACAAAAAACCTATGAAACGTAATGGCATTTTTGTAATTTTGAGTAAATTTTGGAATTCACACAGGAGAGCTTTTTAAATGAAAATTTTGAGTTCTCTGAGGTTCTCAGAGGCCTTAAAAACTATGGGAAGCCCCAGGATAGTTAAATCCCCTCCGGTGGACATTTTCTAACATCGGTGCACTCGAACTTTAATAGATTCGTCCGGGAAGGTTTTAACTCCGATTTGAGTAATTCCAAAGGCATTTTACTAAATTTGGAACCTAAATTTTATAATGGAAAAGATGGTTCTCAAAAAGGAGCTCAAACAAATGAGAAACGAAAATACTAAGAACAAAGGGCAAAATAAAAAATTTTAAATAGTGTTTCTTCCTCACACCTATAAATAGGTGGTGCTCCACTCTCACACTCACATAACTTCATATTGTTCTACCCAAATTCAGAGGAGAGAGCTAGGGTTTAGGTACACTAAAGGGAGAGAAGAAGAAAGAGAAATCAAGGCAAAAGGTATAGATTCTTGGTAGTTTTTTATACTTTCTTCCATCCAAACCTCTTCTCCTCTATTCTCCTTTGTTTCCTTTGATTAAAATGAAGTTTACAAATCTATTTTAAGGGAGAAATTGAGGAGAAAATTCGGATTTGAAGAGAGGAGCTTGAAAAAGACAAGATTCAAGTGAGAAAAAGCAAGAAAACAAGGTAATTTCTTCTTCTATGGTTGCTATCCCTTCCTCCTCTTCCTCCACCATTTCACCCCACTCAAGAAACCCTAGGAGGATTTGGTTTTTAGGTAGAACCAAGAATGATTCTTAGGAAAAAGGGTGTGGAGATTAAGAATATGCAAAGAGAATTAACAAAAAATCATAGAATTTCAAGATGCAATTTCTAGGGTCTCAAGTGTTTTTTCTAAAATCTGATTTGATCTCTTAATTTCTATGCCTAAATTAGTATTTTGAATGAGCTCCTAAGATCCCTAGAAGTCTCCCCATGTGCTTCCTCCATCAAGGAAACAAAGCAAAGTCCATGGAAAGTAAAACCCTCCATTGTCTCGGCCTAAGGGTGTTAGCATAGCTAGGAATAATTTTAAATTTTTCTAAGACTATTTTTGAGTCATATATGAAGAATGAATATGAGGGGAAGCCTTGGAAAAAATTTAAAAACCATAGAAAGTGAGATAGTGCCTTATATTCCATCATATGACTTAAAGAAGCAACATGTAGTTAGACTCTTGATTTTGATTGTGTGATGACTCCAAGAGGCTTAAAAGGAGTCAAGAATCATCTTTGAAAGGAAAGAATGGAGCTTAGAATTTATTTAAGTCGTTGTTTCATTTGGTGCATTTTGGAACCATAATGAGGTTTATAGATCAAGCTAGTATCTAAGCAAGTTATGTGGCCTTAGAATTAATTCCATGAACCTAATTGGCTTCCATAAATTGTGTTTAGGCCAAGAGAAATCATCCCCACACCTTTGTGTGTATGTGGTCGAAGGAAGGAGCATTAATTCAAGAGAAAAAGTGTGTAGTTGCTTCCAAGGTAGCTCACTTCTCCTTCTCTTATGCATGATTGTTTGCTTTGCTTGTCTTTGAATGTGTGTATGTGTATTTTAAGCCATGAAAAATGTTCTAGCATGAGTTCTTATTTCATGGTACCATGATGATGCATTATGTTTCTAAATGATGTTTTTTTTAGTTTGCTTGAGTGTGGTGAGGCCAATAACCCTTAGCTATGGTGAGGATGAGCCAAGAACTCTTAAGATTAGTTGAGACAAAGTAAAGAGTCTCCCAAAAGTAAGGTTGACTCCCAAGAGCATGGTTGAGTCCAAGAACCTCTTAAAGAATGGGTGAGACAAGTCCAAAATCCACAAGTAAATGGATGAGGGCAATCCACTTGCTTGGCAAGCCTTTGTATGTTATGTATGACTTGCTCAAGTGTTGAAATTGTTTCTTGAATGATTGCACATAGGCATGCATTTGTAAGACTTGTTTTGCTTCTTTGATGTATGATTGAATAGGAGATGAGCTATTGGGATTCTTTGAATCTCATCCCCTCCTCTTCAATGATCTAACATGCTAGGTGGACCAAGTGGATAAGGTAATAGAAGCCAACTATCTTGAAGATGAGAGCTTGACATCACAATGCATAGTTTTTTATTCTTTAAGGCCATATTGATGTCTAATGATGTAACCTATTATTGTATATGGTCTATAACCTTTGGAACATATGTAATTATGTTAAGATGTGATGTAGAAATGAGAGGATATGTTATGTGACTACTAAAATGTAATTTGAGTATGTAATGGCAAATTGTGCTTCTTGAAAGTTTGATGCAAGTATGTATAAATGCAAGTGAGATGGCTAAAATGATATGCATAAGGTTTAGGATCATTTGGGCAAATCACACAAGTCCTAATTATTCTTTTAAACTTTCCTAAGAGGTGTCAAACCCCAAGGAAAGCCATTTGGACATTTTGGTATTCTATATAGAGCCAAAATTGATCATAATAGAACCCTATGTCACTTTTTGTACAAATGAGCTCTTCTTGGCATGAAATTAGAGCTTGTTGATATATTTTTGGGAAGCTAAATAACAAAATTTTTTGAGGTTTAGCGAATATTTGATGAATTTTCAAAGTTGGCAAAAATTTTAGTTTTGGTCATGTCACTGTTCACTCAAGTTTGAAAATGAAATCTGTCACACAGGGCTCATATGATGTCCATTTCCCATAAAATTTTATATAGAGGAACTAGACATTCACAGTGACTTGTGTCAACTAAAAATATCTCATTTGGAGGTATAGAGAAGGAGATATGAATTTTCAAAGAATCTATCCAGTACCCAGCGCTCCAACTGACTTTAGGTACTATTTGATTAGGTTTTGAGGTTTGGGCGTGCCTGAGCTGGTCTAAAGTTATTTTTTTCTTCTAGATAACATCCAAAGATTTCCATATTGGTATCATTTGTATAGATTGGATTTTTTTAGAATTAATCATACATTTTTTAAATTTGTTACAGAATTCTGTGACAGCACCAGTGGACAGCCAAACCTCTGGATTATTTCAAATGTCAAACATCTTTTGTGTTGTATGTCATGGTCTGGAATTATTTTTAGCATAAAGTATACATTTGTAGGTTTTTATAATGGCCAAAAATTCATGATTTTAATTTTTCTAGAATTAGTTATGATTTTCCAGAGTTTGTGACATAAATGATAAAATTATGTCCGAAAATGCACACACATATTTTATGCTTCCCTTTGACTTCCATGAGTTGTAGGCCACTTTTGGTGATGCAAATGAGTTGTATTCATGTAATTAAATATGAGAATGTGATATGTGAGCTCACATGGTCCATGTGACAACGAATAGAATTTTTACATGCGATGCAACGCTAAATAATGTATTATTTTAATGCCTTTTTCTTTGAGAATTTACATGATCCTTGAAAATGAGTTATCTGAAGGAATGAAATGAGCTAGAAATTATGGTGTTACAAATGTCACCATGCCATTCCCATTTATACACATGTATATACTAGCATATGCGTGGCAAAAACTTACATATTCATCCATATGGTTCCAAAATAGGTACATAAATCATGTCTACATAGTCTTGAACATGCTCCATGGTCTACATTATATATACATCATATGGGTACATTTTTTTACATCAAAATACTAGTAAAATACCTATTTCTCTACTCTTTTGTCAAAGTGCCATGCTCCAAGACCTTTGGCTTCCATTGATTAGTCTACTTGGCTCACCTAGACACAATGAGGCATATGGAAGGGAAGAGTGAGATTCAAGAAATCTCAATAGTTCTTTACCTTTTCAAACATACATAATGGATATATATATATATGTCAAAGAATGCATGCATGTCATACAAATCTCTCATGAACATACATAAAACATTTTCTTAGTCATGTGAACTCATACATATCAAACATAGGCTTTCAAGGGCATTGGTCTAGCCTCACCTAACTTTCTAGAGACTTTTGGATTTACTTCATCCATTTTCAAGGGACTTTGATTAAGCCTCACCCTTCTTAAGGCTTTTACCTTTGTCTCACCTAATCTTAAGAACTTTTGGCTCACCTCACCCATGTTAAGGGACTTTTAGCATCACCATACCCTTTCAAGCCAAAATACATTCATAAACTCATTTCAAAGAACATAATGGTACTATAATGTGTAAGTATTGGCTAGAAATATTTCTCATCATTCAAACATACACATAAGCACTCAATGGCAAGAAATCAACCAAGCAATGCATGTGAGAAAGGTTAAAGAGCTACTTTGAAGCAAAAAATATCACATTTTTCTCTTGAACTTTTCTTTACCTTTTCAGTCAAGCTCATGCAACTAGGTGGCACTTGATTCTCTTAGCCTAGATGTAATGTCTGGGTCCGTAAAAATAACAGAAACAATAGGTATTAAAAGCAAGTCCTTTGAAATGAAAGAGTTAAGGTCCAGAAAAATTAGGATAACAATCTACACATCAAATAATGAAAATAAGAGGCTAGAGGTACTCTGAAACTGGAGCCAAAGTAACTAAATGGAATTTAACGAAATAGTTATGAAACGGAATGAAATTTTTATGATTTCAGGTAACTTTTAGAATAATCATATGAAGGCTTTTTAAGTGAAAAATTTGAGCTCTCCAAGGTTCTTAGAGGCCCTAAAAACTATGGGAAGCTCCGGGATAATTAAAACTCCTCCAGTGTACGTTTTCTAACAATGGTTGACCCAAACTTTTATCTTTTCATTTGGGAAGGTTTTAACTCTAAATTGTGTGGTTCCAAAAGCATTTTATAAGATTGAGAACCTAAATTTTATGATGAAAAATATGGTTCTAAAAAAGGAGCTAAAACGAACCTAAAACGAAAATCCCAAAAAGACAGAATGTATATGAAATTTTCTTGAAACAATTTTTAATCCCATCTTATTTAAGTGATGCATCCCACTCTTTTCCTCACTTATCCGACCTTCTTGCTACCCAAAACAAAGAGTGAGACTAAGGGAGAGAGGAACACAAGAGAGGGGGGAAAAGGGAGAAGAAAAAGCCAAGCAAAAGGTATGAATTTCTTGGTCTTCCCTTTAGTAAACTTATTCTCTTTCTTCTCCTCCTTCTTCCTATAGTTATATTAAGGTATTTGGTTCTATTTTGAGCTCAGAATAAAGGGAAGGAGTTCAAATTTCAAGAGGAGAGCCAAAGCAAAGGAAGAGACTCCTTAAAAGGATTTGAATCAAGGTAGAAAGCATTGCCTTTCATGCTTTCTTCTTCTTGTTCTCCTTTATGTATGGTTCGGCCATTCTTAAGATAGCTAATGGGAGATTAAATTTGAACTAAACCAAGAGTGAACTTAAGAATTTGAGTGTGGGAAACAAGAATATACAAAGAGAACAAAGAAAGAACCATGAATTTGCAAGGTGCATAACCTAAGGTTTTAGTTGCACCTTAGTTTGTAAGAAAGTTTCTAGCCATAATTTAAGATGTTAAAGAGTTTGTATAAGTCTCTAAAATATCAAGAAAGCCTCCCACGTGCATCTCCCATCAAAGAAACAAAACAAACTCCATGAACTCCTTAAGTAAGCAATGCCTCAGCCTAGACTAGAAGAAGCACCAAGGGAGTGTTTTAATTTCTTCAAAACCTAGTTTTACATCATATATGATGGGAGAGTATGAAAGGAAGTCTTGGAAAAATTTTAGAAAGCCTAGGAAGTGAGATGAAGGTGTAAGTTCCGTATAGTAACTTAAAAAGTAACATATAGCTAGGCTCCTCAAATTGATTGTGTGATGGCTCTAAGGAGTCTAAATAGAGTCAATAATCATAAATGGAAGGAAAGAATGGAGCCAAGATCATGAATTCTTGGTGTTACTTCATCAGGTGCTTTATGGAACCATAATTGAACCATATGAGTGCCAAAGTTTTTTCTAGAGTGTGTGTGGTATTAAAGATTATTTCAAGAGTGTAAGTAGGTCCCATTTAATGTGTTTAGGCCAAAGGAATCAAGCTCCACCTTCTTATGAGTGTTTGGCCAAGGGAAAGGAAAAAATTTCAAAGAAAAAAGTGTGTTCTTACATACAAAGTAGCTCCCTCTCCTTTCTCTTATGCATATTTGGGTATTTTCTTGTCTTTGAATAGTATGTGTATGTTCAAGCTATGAAAAATGCTTCTAGTATATATGTACATGCCATGGTACTATGATGCTTTGTTTATGTGCTTGAAAGATGCCTTATGAACATGTTTTGGCTTGTATGAGTTTGGTGAAGCAAAAAATCCCTTAGCTAGGGTGAGAATAAGCCAAAAGTCCCTATGAATAGGTGATACAAAGCTAAAAGTCTCTAAAAGAATGAGGCTTAGTCAAAAGTCCCTTAAAAATGGGTGAGGCAAGTCTAAAAGTCCTAAAGAGAATGAGTGAGACTAAACTATTGTCTTAGCAAGCCTATGTATGTTGTATGTGACTTCTTGAATGAAGAAAATGTTCTATGTATATTTATGAATTTTAAGATAGCCATGCATGCTTTATTTGAAATTGCATCCATTATGTGTGTTTGAAAGGAAGAAGGTATAATGTCTGGTTCTTATTAAACGACAGAAATAGGTACGTTTTCAAAGCAAGTCCCCTAAAATGAATTAGTTAAGATCCTAAAAAATTTAAGTAGCATTCTAGACTCCAAAAAATGAGAATCTTAAGCTCAAACAAAGAAAACTAAAGATAGAATGAAGAAATGAAATTGAATGAAAGATTGATAAAACATAATGGCATTTTTATAATTTTGAGTAAATTTTGAAATTCTTATAGGAAGGTTTTTTAAATGAAATTTTTGAGTTCTTTGAGATTTTCAGAGGCCTTGATAACCATGGGAAGCCCTGGGACAGTTAAAACCCCTTAAATGGACATTTTTCAATATTTGTGTACCCGAACTTTGACGAATTCATTCAAGAAGGTTTTAGCTCCAATTTGAGTGATTCCAAAGTTATTTTACTAAATTGGGAACCTAAATTTTATAATGAAAAAGAAGGTTCTAAAAAAGGAACTAAAATGAATCGAAAACAAAAATACCAAGACGAACGGGCAAAATTAGGATTTTTGAAAAGTCTTTTTTAAATCCACCTATATATATAGGGCGCCCCACCTCCTTAGTCATTTAGCTCATTTAGTTTATACCTTAAACTAGAGGAAAAACCATAGGAGTAAGGCGTACAAGAAGGAGGGGAAGAGAAAGAGAAAAACAAGGCAAAAGGTGTAAAATTTCTTAGTTTTTTCATGCTTTCTCTTTAGTAAACCTCTTGTTCTCCATTTCCCCTTCTTTCCTATGGTTTTATTGAAGTTTTTTAGGGAAGAATAGAGGGAAAAATTTGGATTTGAAAAAAGAAGGCCAAGGAAAGGAAAAAAAACCAAGAAACAAGGTAAAATCTCCATCCCATGGTAGTCACTTCTTCTCCCCTTTCTTCCTTGGTTCATCCAACATAAGAAGCTACAAGAGGGCTTGGATTTTGGGTAGAACCAAGGGTGAATCTTAGGAAATAGAGTGTAGAAAATAAGAATATGCAAAGGGAATTAACAAACAATTATGAAAATTCAAGATAACAAACCTAGGGTTTCTAGTGTTTCTTGAAAAATATGATTTGATACCATGATTCCTAGGCCTAAATGAATGTTTAAATGAGCTCCTAAGATCTCCAAAAGGCTCCCCATATGCATCTTCCACCAAGAAAAAAAAGCAAACTCCCTTGGTATCCTATTGCTCCAAAGCCATGGCCTAGCATAGTTGGAGTCCTAGGGATAGTTTTAATTTGTTTCAAACTTATTTTTTAGTCATATATAATGAGTGAAGATGAGGAGAAGCCTTGGAAAGAAATTTCAGAAACCATAGAAAGTGAGATGGCCTTATATGTTCCATAATATGACCTAAGGAAGCAACATGTAGTTAGGCTCTTTGTTTTAATTGTGTGATGACTCCTGTGACGACCCTATCTTCTACACATAATAATTATGGTTAAATACATGATTAATAATTAATGATCAAGGTTTGGAGTCGTTACACTTTATTACATTATGAAAATGTAAAAAAATTTAAACCTTGATGTTAGGGTCATCACTAAACAACCATAAACATGAGAATACATAAAAGAGATTATACTATCATGAGGGGTTTATGATTCATCCATCCATCAATTTCAACCATACAAAAACCTCTTGTAAGTGTTCCTATATCATTTTCTAGCATTACCATTGAAGAAACTAGGGTTTCTAGGCTAAAGGTAAGAGTTTGGAGACCTGAGCTACGGCCCTAACTTTTCGCGCCATGGCTAAGTTACTCTCGGGAACTACTGGGTAACTTTTGCGAAGCCACAACGAGTTGGACCATCGTCACGGCCGGCCTACATGGTGCCGCGGCAAAAATACCTCTTGGAGCTACTATTCTAAGTCCTACGATCCCTACCTCAATAGAATACACTCGCATCGCAGCGAGACGTGCTACTGGCCACACCTCACTTTGTTTCCTCAACTAGCGCCGCGGCGGTACATGCTACGCCGTGGTGAGATTTCATTCAACCACCCTCTTGCGCATACTAAGCCACGACAAGATTCCTCAAGCCGCAGCGTTCCTCGTCAATGTTACTCCCTAGACCAATTTTCTTCACTTGCGCCGTAGCGAGATTCCTCATGCCGTGGCGCCCCTCGCCTCTGTCACTCATTTGGCTGTGGCGAGGCCTTTTTAGCCGCGGCGTGACTCCCTCCTATAACTACATCTCCCAAATTTCATCCTCTATACTCTAATTCTCATCTTAGGAACACCCTAAGACCCCTTCCTCTCATTTTATGTGACTCTAATGGTATTTATCTACCCTATTCACTTAGCTGTTCTACCATTACCAATTCAAAACTTAAATATAAATTTTCACTCTTGAACTACCCAATATCAGCAAGTCCATAGAGTAATAACAACAAGAATTCATGCACTATTGATAATTAACATTCGATACACATTCTGCTAGAGATTTCATACATCAATGGTTCATATCAATATCTAATACATCACATAATTGTATTTCCAACGGTATACCATACCATAAATCCAGTAACATTCATACATTAGGTGTCATGGGTTCATACATCCAATATCAAATTAAGATGAGGCCTAACTCCTCAATAAATACACCCTAAGTAATCAATATATAAAAGCCTCACTTGGCAACATAATTACATGATGATACTATATAAAAAGGAATACAAAATTTAGCATATATACTAAATAAATCAGCCTAAGTGTAGCTTTCTCCCAACATGGTTGGAGCTCATGGATTTTCATCCACTTACTTCCCCTTATCCCTACCCGAAGAGCCTTCACCTGAAAGTATAATCCTATGAAATAGGGTGAGATGCGAATCTTAGTAACCAAGAAAAATTCTATCATATATTCTAATTTAATTAACATACATGCATGATTCCATATAAGCATCAGAAAAACATACCAGTCATAACAGTAAATGAAACAATTAGGCTATCTTGATTACCATCCCATACTAGCAATCATAATTTCACATGTTAAAGGCCATTAACACCGGGAGAGGCCCGTCCACGGCACCTACTCCATATTGGGTACAACCAGGGCTTAATGTATCTGGGGTTTGATCATAACTGGTGCCCAATCAAAGCACATGCATGGGTGGTAGCCGCACCATAGCTCCACCATGGACTCACAAGGCTCAATCACAATATAATAGATAGCCAACCAATTCATTCAGCATTTCAAATTATTCATATATAGCAAATATAAAATTAAAACAGATATATGCATGGAATTAATATAGTCCCAGTTACCTTACTTGTAGACAATTTACAATAGCCACCAATGGTACAAAAATCTTCCTATAACTATAGCATCAAAGAATTACTACTTTAATTCATCATTTACAGTTGCAACAAGTACCCAAAAAATTTAAATACTAATGATTACCTAGGGAACACTTACCCAGCCATTACAATGTCCTCTACCAGAAACTTCACTATTTCACCCAAAATCCTAAGTAAATTCGTACAAAATTAATACCCATACTATAATCCAATCATTGGGGTTCCAAACTAGCAGAAATACCTAAAAAAGAATAGTTTATACTTACTTAATGTCACCCTCAGCCTCAACCTACGAATTTTCACCATGGAAACATCAAATGGCAAGCTTCAGATATTGGGTGTGGGTTAAAGTGCTCTAATTGGAACATTAATCAGGTTACATTAAAGAGAGAGATGAGAGGATTAAGTTATATAACTATTACCTTAGCTGAATCTTGCTCTAGAAGTGAGAAAATGTGGAAACATGCCAAGAACTCTAGCTTCTCCTTTGGACCTCAGAATTTTATGTGTGTCTCTTGTGGTTCTGCAGAATGGGGGGAAGGCTAGGTTAGTTTTTAGGGTTTAAGTTGGGTTTTCTATGGGTTATGGGTTGCTCCAAGATCCATTTCCAAATGGGCTTCAGATTTTTAGCTTTGTTAGGCCAGCTTTAAGGTGTTGGGCTGCAGAATTTCATTGGGCCAGACCTAGTTTTAAGAACTCCATTGTTTTGGGTCTACACAAAATTTATTGGGCTATTTATAAGAGCTTATGGAAGTTGGATCTTGGGCCTTTAATCCATTAAATCAGATTGGGTTTGCACCTAACTTATTAGGCCTCCATTAGCCTCTTATCATGATCTCTTACATTAATTTGGGCCTAGATAAAGTTTCTATCCCAATTAATTCTCAACTCATATTAATAATTTATCCCTCAAAATTTTCATTCACTTAACTTACCCGATTATTCTATATTAATAATTTTTAATTAACCTAAATCCATGATTAGCACCTTAATTAATTTTAGGGTGTTACAACTCCAAAAGGCTTAAAAGGAGTCAAGAATCATAAATGAAAGGAAAGAATGGAGCCTAGAACTCATTTGATAGGTGTTGCTTCATTAGGTGTATTTAGGAACCATAAATGAACCATAAGACAAAACTAAAGTTCCAAGTGGATGTATAGCTTTAGAAATGACTCCATAAGGCTAATTGGCTTCCATAAATTGTGTTTAGGCTAAGAAAAATAAATCCTACACCTTTGTGAGTATGAGACCAAGGAAGGGAGAGCATTTTCAAGAGGAAAAGTGTATGGTTACAACAAAGGTAGCTCACTCCTCCCTCTCTCATGCATGAATGTATACTTGACTTGTCTTTAAATATGTGTATGTGTGTTTTAAGCTATAAGAAGTAGTCTAGCATGAGCTTTTATTCCATGGTACCATGATGTTATATTATGCTTCCAAATAATATCTAACATGTTTGCTTGGGCTTGCTTGAGTGTGGAGAAGCCAAGAACTCTTTGCCCTGGTGAGGATGAGCCAAGAACCCTTAAAAATAGTTAAGACCAAGCAAAGTGTCTCCTAAGAGTGAGCTTTGTATGACTTACTCATATGCCAAGGATGCTTCTTAAATGCTCATATTGTTCCTTGTACTTATGCATGCATTTTCAAGACTTGTTTTGCATATTTTATGTATAATTGAAAGGGAGATGAGTTATTGGGATTCTTTGAATCTTATTCACTCCTCTTCAATGTTCTAACACGCTAGGTGGACCAAGTGAGCAAGGTAATGGGAGCCATCAAGTTGGAAGATGAAAGTTTGACTACAAAGTGCTTAGATTTTGCTTCTTTATGACCATATGAGTAGCAAATATTGTAATCCATTATTGTATATGTCTTATGACCTTATAAACATGTGTAATTATGCAAATGTATCATGTATAAATGAGATTTAATATTATATGAATGGTATGGTGTATTTTGGGTATGGAATGGCAAGACTAGCCTTGCATATTCTTGTGTATGGCATGGGGTGAAAGAGTGAATTTGAAAATTCTGGGTTTATGCACCTTTTAGACAAGTTTAGAAAGCTATTTTGGTGCATTCCCACGTGCTCAAGTGGTCATGGTTGCCTTAGAGCTCAAAATGGACCATTTGAACCATTTGTAAGATACAAAATGAGTCATTTCACAACCCAATATAAAAATCTGACCAAATGAAAGAATTTGCCCATGAAATTTGGCACACATAGATTGTATCTAGAGCTTTTTGGAAAGCTAAAGACTAAATTATTTGGAGCTCTATGGAATTAATTATGAATTTCCAAAGTTGGCATTTTTTTGTGAAACTAATACAAGTACTGTTTGTATGGTCAGAAACTTGGGTTGTGTCATTCATGGGCCAAATGATATCCAATACTCATGAAATTTTATAGAAATAAACAATACATTATAAGCTTTCCATGGCCACTAAGATCACCACAATTGGACCTTTGAGCAGGGAGATCTAAATTTTTGAAGTTGGAGGTCAGCACCAGAGATGACAGTCGATCTTAGGTACTATTCCATCAATTTATAGTAGCTAGCAGCCCTTGTTGTGATCTAGATATATTTTTATCATAAAGCAGACATCTGTAACTTTCTAGAATGGTAAAAAAACATGATATTAATTTTTTTATAATTAGTTATAATTTTTTAAAATTCATGATAGTAAACTAAGATTTCTGGTCGAGGTTGCACTATTGAATTTCATGTACTCCATCCATTTGCATGAGTTCTAGGCCACTTCCTTGGATGGTTTTGAGTTGTATTAATATAAAAATGAGTTAAATGACTTCATATAATCTATGGGACACTGAACAAAAAATTTATCCACTATGCAATGCACGGAAATTGAATATTTATATGCCTTTTTCCTTGAGAATTCATGTGTTTCATGGCATGGAACCTAGAAATGGTATGAGATGAGTCATAATATTATGGTGCTACATTTATTGGTATCAAAGCAAAGGTTTAGGCTCTTGATGTGGGTTATGGCTTGTGTTTATGAGTTGCTTTAGTGTATATGAGCTATTTTCGGATGAATTGAGTGTGTAATGGTTGTGAAAGTGTTCCCTTTGATGTTAAAATTTGTTATGATGTTTCAGAGCTATGGTGAACACTAGAAGAGATTGGCCTTCTAAAGAGGCTCGTACAGATGATAGAGCTTAGCCCAGTGATCCAGTAGCTGGAGCCTTTCAAGCTATTATGGCTTGCTTGGATCAGTAGCACACTGTGATCATGCAGTTATAGGAATAGCTTGCTGAGAGAGATAGCCAGGCTCCTACACCTCCTCCTCCACAACCACCTCACCACTCAGATCATCCTGAGCATTCAAGGGTGACTCACCTAGATCCATAGCCACATATCCAGATGGTTGCCGCTATTCTACCAGCTCAGACACCTCCAGCCCAAGAGCAACCCTTTACAAGAAAGATGATAACTAAGTTTAGAAAGTTCGGGCCTTCCACCTTTGATGGTAAGATGAATTCAAAGAAAGCGAAGGCCTATATTATGCAACTAGGAAAGATCTTCTAGGTGATAGAGTGTACGTTTAAGTAGAAGCTAAGATGGCTATTTTTCAGCTACAAAAAGAGGCAGATTATTGGTGGAGGGACACAAAGCCTATCTTGAGGGCGAAGAACCTTGCGATTACATGGGAGGCATTCCTCCAGGCTTTTTATGAGAAATACTTGCCTAGCTCAGTTAAATATGAGAAAGAGTAAGAGTCTGTACTCCTAAGACAGACAGAGGGGATGTTCATGGACTAGTACGTGGCTAAATTTGTAAAGCTCTCTAGATATTCTTCATATTTATAGAGGCATGATGATGAGCGCTGGAGAGCAAACAAGCTAGAAAAGGGTTTACTTCCTAAGATCAGAGATAGGGTAGTTCCGTAGAGAATCAAGAACTTTAATGCCCTAGTTGAGGTATGCAAAGGGACTGAAGCAAACCTCAGAACTATGCAGCCCACCTCTAATGCCAGACCACCCCTCCCTAAGCCCAAGAGACCTAGAAAGGAATCACAAGCTGCAGTTACAAATAGGAGAGGTGGAAGGACCCAATGGAACAAAAAAGGAAAGAGAAGATGAACTCAGTCCAGCAAAGGCAATTCCGCATCTATAGTATGTCCGCAGTTTGGTAGGAACCATGGAACCAAACCATGCTACGCGAGGCAGAATGTGTTATAGATGTGGTAGGCTATGACACATGACTAGGGACTGCACACAAGCTCCTCAGCAGTTTGTACAGCAGAGGGAGATGGCTCCTGCTCCTAAACCTCAGACCCAGGGTAGAGTCTTTGCCCTGTCACAACAAGAGGCTAGCTGGTCCCTGAGTCTGATCCAAGGTACTATTAGAATAAATTATTTTTCGATAACTGTATTGTTTGATTTGGGTGCTAGCCATTCTTTCATATCATATGACTATATTAGGAGGTTGGGTCTGAGTATGTATACATTACCATATGATTTGCATATCCACTTCTACAGGAAATCGAGCCATAACCTTCCATGCTTGCTTAAATTGTGTAGTCCAGTTTAATCATTGCCTTACTACTTTTTATTTGATATGTATGCCCTTAGTTGATATTGATTTGATCATTGGCATGAACTGGATGTCTGCTAATAATGTCACACTAGATTGTAGCCACAGATGTATTACTTTACCTAAGTATGGGATAGTGCCTAGTATGAGGATTGAGTTATCTGTTATAACCACCTCCTAGGCTGAGAGGTCTCTAGGGCATGGTTGTCAGGGATACCTAGTTTTTTTTTCAGTTCAAGTTGAGGTAGAAGAGGGTATAGAGGAGATCCCAGTAGTAAAAGAGTTCCTAGAGGTATTCCCTAAAGAGATTAATGGACTACCCCTAGAGAGAGAGGTCAAGTTTCCTATAGATATTGTACCTGGGGCAGGTCCAGTGTCGAAAGTCCCGTACAGGATGGCTCCCACTAAGCTAGTTGAGCTTAAAAAGCAGATATAAGAGCTTTTAGAGAAGGGTTTTATTAGACCTAATGTCTCACCATAGGGAGCTCCAATCTTATTCGTAAAGAAGAAAGATAGAAGCCTTAGACTGTGTATAGACTACAAGGAACTCAATAAGATAACCATTAAGAATAAGTACCCTCTCCCTCGCATAAAAGACCTCCTAGATTAGTTAGTAGGAGCGTTTGTATTTTCTAAGATAGATCTTAGGTTGTGATATCACCAACTCAGAATAAAGGCTGCAGATATTCCCAAAACAGAATTTAGAACTAGATACAAGCATTATAAATTTTTAATTATGCTCTACGGGTTGACGAATGCACCTGCAATGTTTATGGATTACATGAACAGAGTGTTTAGGCCATACTTAGACAGATTTATAGTTGTCTTCATAGATAACATTCTCATTTATTCAAAAAGTAGAGAAGAACATGAGCACCATTTGAGATTAGCCTTGGAGACCCTGAGAGAGAGACAGTTGTATGCTAAACTTAGTAAATGTGACCTTTGGCTCACTGAAGTACAATTCCTAAGCCATGTAATCTCCCAGGCAGGGGTCGCACTAGATCCCTATAAGGTAGAGGCAGTGTTATAGTGGGAGAGACCTAGGACAATGACAGAGATTAAGAGCTTCCTAGGTTTAGCAGACTATTATAGGAGGTTCATTCAGGGCTTTTCTTAGATAGTGATGCCACTGACCCGGCTTACTAGCAAGAATGTGCCGTTTGTATGGGATGAAAAGTGTGAACAGAGTTTTCAAGAGTTGAAGTACAAGCTAACTACAGCCCTAGTTTTAGTACTCCCTAACCCTAAAGAGACTTTTGTTGTCTATAGTGATGCCTTTAAGAAAGGGTTAGGATGTGTGCTTATGCAGAAAGGCCAAGTGGTAGCTTATACTTCTAGACAACTAAAATCTCATGAAGAAAATTACCTCACACACAACCTAAAGCTAGCTGTAGTGGTATTTGCTTTGAAAATACAGAGACATTACTTATATGGGGCAACTATAGAAATTTATAGTGATCACAAGAGCCTTAAATACTTACTTGAACAGAAAGAATTAAATATGAGATAGCGGAGATGGTTAGAATTTTTGAAAGACTATGATTTTACATTGAAATACCATCCCGGTAAGGCTAATGTGGTAGCTGATGCCCTGAGTAGGAAATCCATACATATGGCCTATATGATGGTCCGAGAGCAGGAATTGATTAAAAGATTCAGAGATATAAGTCTCACATATGAAGTGTATTTAGGAAAACTATTAATGAGCGAAACCCGAATAGAAAATGATTTGAGGGATCAGATAAGAAAGGTCCAGTGAATAGATGACCATATAAGTAAGATTAGATCTCAGATAGCCCAAAGTAGCATGCAAGAGTTCAATCTATCTGAGGATGACATTGTGAGGCACAGGGATAAGCTGTATGTTCCTAGAAATACATAAATCAGAGAGAAAATACTAGATGAGGCACATAAAAGCAAATAGGCCATTCATCTAGGCAGTAATAAAATGTATCAGGATTTAAAGAAAATGTTCTGGTGGCCTGAGATGAAAACAGATATAGCAGAGTATGTCTCTTGATATTTAGTATGTTAAAAAGTCAAAATAGAGTATCAGAAACTAGCTGGATTACTTTAGTCCCTAGATATCCCAGAGTGAAAATGGGATAGCATGTTATGGATTTTGTCATGGGTTTACCCAGGACATCATCAGGGCATGATGCAATATGGGTAATAGTGGATAAATTAACAAAGTCAGCACACTTTTTAGCTATGAAATCCACTTATACCCTAGATAAATTAGCCCAGCTGCACATTTGAGAGATAGTTAGATTGCATAGTGTGCTTAGAAGCATAGCGTCAGATAGAGATCTCAGATTTACTTTGAATTTTTGGAGATCACTACATGATACTCTAAGTACTAAACTCAAATTTAGCATAGCTTATTACCCCCAGACAAATGGTTAGATAGAGAGAACCATCCAAACCCTAGAGGACATGTTGAGGGCATATGTCTTAGAAATGAAAAGGAACTGGGATACATACTTGCCTCTAGCACAGTTTGCCTATAATAATAGCTATCATGTAAGTATTCAGATAGCATGGTATGAGGCATTATATGGGAGGAAGTGTAGGTCTCCAATGTATTGGGTTGAGCTAGGAGAGCGAAGCCTAATAGGCCCAGAGTTAGTGAACCAGACTTTTAGACAAATTGAGACCATAAAAAAGAAACTGCTAACGACCCAGAGTAGACAGAAGAGTTATGCAGATAAATGTAAACGACCGTTAGAGTTTGAGGTTGGAGACTATGTTTTCATTAGAGTATCTCTAGTCACAAGGATAGGTCGGCCCATTAAAAGTAAAATGCTCAGTCCAAAATATATAGGTCCATTCTAAATTCTTAATAAAGTAGGACCTGTGGTCTACAGACTAGCCCTTCCCTCAAACCTGAGTCAAGTACACAATGTATTCCATGTTTCACAACTCAAAAAGTACTAACCTGATCCCTTACATGTCATAGAATATGAAAATGTGTAGTTACAGGATGATCTATCATATATAATATCACCAGATTGGATCGTGGACGTTAGACTCAAGTAGTTACGAAATAAGATGATACTACTGGTGAAAGTGGTTTGGAAGGGGTTATCTCTCGAAGAAGCTACCTGGGAGCTAGAGGAAGAAATGAGAAAAAAGCATCCAAAGCTCTTCCCATGAGGTATGTTACCTAAATTTCAAGAACAAAGTTTATTAAAAGAGGGAAAATTGTAATGTTCAGTTTTCGTTAAACGATGGAAATGGGTGTGTTTTCAAAGCAAGTCTCCCGAAATAAATTAGTTAAGATCCCAAAAAATTTAAGTAGCATTCTAGACTCCTAAAAATGAGAATCTTAGGCTTAAACGGAAAGAAAAATGGAGCTAGAATAAAGAAACAAAATTGAATGAAAGATTGACGAAATGTAGTAGCATTTTTGTAATTTTGAGCAAATTTTGGAATTCTAAGAAGAGGGCTTTTTAAATAAAATTTTTGAGTTCTCCGGGGTTCTCAGAGGTCCTGAAAATCATAGGAAACCCTGGGACAGTTAAAACCCCTTCGGTGGACATTTTCTAACGTCAGTTAGACTCGAACTTTGATAGATTCGTTCGAGAAGGTTTTAGCTCCAATTTGAGTGGTTCCAAAGGCATTTTAATAAATTGGAAACATAAATTTTATAATGGAAATACGATTCTATAAAAGGAGCTAAAATGAACTAGAAACAAAAATGCCAAGACAAAAGGGCAAAATTGAGATTTTTGAAAAAGTCTTTCTTAAATCCACCTATATATATAGGGCACCCCACCTCCTCACTCATTTAGCTCATTTAGTTTTTACCTTGAACCAAAGGAAAAACCCTAAGAGTGAGGCGTACAAGAAGGAGAGGAAGAGAAGGAGAAAAACAAGGCAAAAGATATGGAATTTCTTAGTTTTTTCATGCTTTCTCTTTAGTAAATCTCTTCTTCTCTATTTCCCCTTCTTTCTTATGGTTTTATTGAAGTTTTTGGATCTGTTTTGAGGGAAGAATAGAGGAAAAATTCGGATTTGAAGAGAGAAGGTCAAGGAAAGGAAGAAACAACCAAGAAAATAAAGAAAAATAAGGTAAAATCTCTATCCTATGGTAGCCACTTCTTCTCCCCTTTCTTCCTTGGTTCATCCAACATAAGAAGCTACAAGAGGGCTTGGATTTTGGGCAAAACCAAGGGTGAATCTTAGGAAATGGAGTGTAAAAAATAAGAATATGCAAAGGGAATTAACAAACAACTATGGAAATTCAAGATAGCAAACATAGGATTTCTAGTGTTTCTTGAAAAATCTGATTTGATGCCATGATTCTTAGGCATAAATGAATGTTTAAATGAGCTCCTAAGATCCCTAGAAGGCCCCCATATGCATCTTTCACCAAGAAAATAAAGCAAACTCTCTTAGTATCTTATTACTCCAAAGCCACGGCGTAGCATGATTGGAGTACCTAGGGACAGTTTTAATTTGTTCTAAGCCCATTTTTAAGTCATATATGATGAGTAAAGATGAGGGGAAGCCTTGGAAAAAAATTTAGAAACCATAGAAAGTGAGATAGCCTTATATGTTCCATAATATGACCTAAGAAAGCAACATGTAGTTAGGTTCTTCATTTTAATTGTGTGATGACTCTAAGAGACTTAAAAAGAGTCAAGAATCATAAATGAAAGGAAAGAATGGAGTTTAGAACTCATTTGATGGGTGTTGCTTCATTAGGTGTATTTAGGAACCATAAATGAACCATATGACTAAACTAGAGTTCCAAGTGGATGAATAGCTTTAGAAATGATTCCATAAACCTAATTGGCTTCCATAAATTATGTTTAGGCCAAGAGAAGCAAATCCCACACCTTTGTGTGTGTGAGACCGAGGATGGGAGAGCATTTTCAAGAGGAAAAGTGTATGGTTGCAACAAAGGTAGCTCACTCCTCCTTCTCTTATGCATGAATGTATACTTAACTTGTCTTTGAATATGTGTATGTGTGTTTTAAGCTATAAAGAGTATTCTAGCATGAACTTTTATTCTATGGTACCATGATATTACATTATGCTTCCAAATGATGTCTAACATGTTTGCTTGGGTTTGCTTAAGTGTGAAGAAGCCAAGAACTCTTAGCCATGGTGAGGATGAGCCAAAAACCCTTAAAAATGGTTCAAACTAAGCAAAGTGTCTCCCAAAAGTGAGGTTGAGCCAAAACCTCCTAGAGAAAATGGGTAAGGCAAGTCCAAAATTTGTAAGTGAATGGGTGAGGCTAATCCACTTACTTGGCAAGCCTATGTATGATTTGTATGACTTACTCTTATGCCAAGAATGCTTCTTGAATGCTCATATTGTTCCTTGTACTCATGCATGAATTTTCAAGACTTGTTTTACATATTTTATGTATGATTGAAAGGGAGATGAGCTATTGGGATTCTTTGAATCTCATTCCCTCCTCTCCAATGTCCTAATATGCTAGGTGGACCAAGTGAGCAAGGTAATGGGAGCCATCAAGTTGGAAGATGAAATTTTGACTTGTAATATATTATTGTATATGTCCTATGACCTTATGAACATGTGTAATTATTCAAATGTATCGTGTACAAATGAGATTTAATGTTATATGAATGGTATGGTGTATTTTGGGTACAGAATGGCAAGACTAGCCTTGTATGTTCTTGTGTATGGCAGAGGGTGAAAGAGTGAATGTAAATTATGGGTTTATGCACCTTTGAGACAAGTTTAGAAAGCTATTTTGGTGCATTCCCATGTGCTCAAATGGTCATGGTTGCCTTGGAGCTCAAAATAGACCATTTAGACCCTTTGTAAGACACAAAATGAGTCATTTCACAACCCAATGTGAAGATCTGACCAAATGAACAAATTTGCCCATAAAATTTGGCACATATATAGATATTATCTAGATATTTTTTAGAAGCTAAAGACCAGATTATTTGGAGCTCTATGGAATTAATTATGAATTTCCAAAGTTGGCATTTTTCTGCTGAACTGATATAGGTACTATTCATATGGTCAGAAACTTGGGCTGTGTTATTCATGAGTCAAATGATATCCAATGCTTATGAAATTTTACAATCATGAACTAGACATGATAATCTTTCCACGGCCATTGAGATCACCTGGAGATATGAATTTTTGAATTTGGACGTTAGTACCAGGGACAACAGTCAACCTCTAGTATTGTTCTATCAATTTCTGGTGACTAGAATCCCCTGTTGTGGTTTGGATATATTTTTAAATAAATTATACATCTCTAGATTTCCACAATGGTAAAGAATTCATCATTTTGATTTTTTTTATAATTAGTTATGATTTTTTAAAATTCATAAAAGTAAATTGAGATTTTTGGCCGAGGCTGCACTCTTGAATTTCATGTACTCCATCCATTTGCACGAGTTTTAGGCCACTTCCTTAGATGGTTTTGAGTTGTATTAGTGTAATTCAATATGAGAATGATTTGAATAAGTTCATATGGTTCACGGAACACCAAACAAAAGATTTATCTGCTACACAACGCAAGAAAATTGAATATTTATATGCCTTTTTCCTTGAGAATTTATGTGTTTTATGGAATGGAATCTAGAAATGGTATGAGATGAGTCATAATATTATGATATTATAGAAGGGCTATTGGGATTTCTAGAATCTCACTCTTCCCTTCTCATTGCCTAACATGTCTAGGTGGACCCAAGTGAGCCAAGAAATGGGAGCTACTATACTTAAAGGCAAGGAGTTTGGCAAGGAATTTGTTAAGTAATTGTTTTGTAGCTATTTTGTTGTCAAAAGATGTAACCCAATGATGTATATGATGTATAAACTCTTGAACACTTGTAAATGTATGGATATATGGTGTATGTATGAGAATTTGATCCATATGAATGATAGTATATGTTTTTGACATGGAAATGCAAGATGATGCATGTATTGTTCCTTGTGGATATCATAAGTGGGAGAGTGAATTTTTTATGTCTGGTTTTTCGACCCTTAAGACATGTTTATTAGGCTATTTTTATGCTTTTCCATGTGCTCAAATGGTTCTAAAAAAGCTAGAAGTTAAATTGAACCATTCTTGACCCTTAAAGAGGCATAAAAGTGCCATTTTGCAACCTTGTGTCACAAACTGATCAAATGAACAAATTTCCCATGAAATTTGGCATACATATAGATATCATCTAGATATTTTTGGAAAATCAAGGACTAGATTATTTGAAACTCTAGAGAATCAATTATCAATGTTCAAAGTTGCTAAAAAGTTACTAAATTGAGATGGTTACTATTTATATAGTCAGCTTCTTCTCCTATGTCATTCGTGGGCCAAATGGTATCCATTACTCATGAAATTTTATAAGTATAAAATAGACATAATAAGACTTCCATAGCCATTGAGATCACCTTATTTGAAAGCCTAAGCAGAGAGATATAAATTTTTGAAGTTTAGAGTCAGTACTAGTAATGCAATAGTACCTTTGGTATTGTTCCATCAATTTTCAGTAGCTAAACATTTCTATTTTAGTTTGAAATTATTTTTAAATTAAATTTAATATTTTTATATTTCTATAATAGTATAGTATGCTTGATTTTGATTTTTCTAGATTTAGTTATGATTTTTCAAATTTGGCACCAGAAATTTGGCAGCAAAACCCAAGACTGAACATGTGATTTTTGTGTTTATATGCTACCAACTCAGGATTCTTGTGACATTTTGAGTGGTATGCATGTAATTTAATTGGAGAATGATATGGGTGAGTTGAAATGGTCCATCGGGCATGAAATAAAATTTCTAAGTTTGATGGAACGCAAAATAATCCATTATTTTAATTGAATTTTTCTTGGAATCTTGCTATGCCAAGGAAATGCAATTAGAAATGAGATGAGAAAAGGCTAGATAAATATGGTGTTACACTAGACACATCAAATGAGACATGATTCAATCATTGGAACAAGCTTTAACTTTACACAAACTCTATGGAGGGCTACTTTCTTATATGACTACATAATGGCTCCCTACAAGACACAATGAAGCAACGATTATAATTTATTATCTTAGCTCCATTTTCTCCTTCAATCTAAGTCTCTTGACTCCATTTAGACTCCTTGGAGCCATCACAATTTTATTTTAAGGAGCATAACTATAAGTTGCTTCTTTATGTTTTATTATGGAGCTTACACCTCCATCTCACAACCCATGCTTTCTAAATTTATTTCAAAGCTTCCTTTGATGTTATTCCATCATATTTAGTCCCTTTCTAGCCTTAGAACAATTTAAAACACTCCCTAGGTGCATGGGGTTACTTAGGCCAATACACACACCACTAATGGCACCTATGGAGTTTTGCAATTTTTCTTGAAGGGAATGGCTCATGTAAAGCTTCCTAGAGGTCAAAGGGACTCATACCATAACTTACATAAGATAGAATATTTCCAGAAAAAATCAAATTTCGTCATTTGTTTCAAAACCCCAAGTTGTGTCAACTTAAACTTCTTGCTCCTCTTTTTGATTCCACTTGCCTATTCTAAATTTCCATGTTCTAAAACACTTGTTCTTCCATCTATATGGTCAAAATTCAACTCCTCTTACTTGGGATAGGTCTGACCGAAACTTCAAGGAAGAAGAACAAACAAAAGAAGTATGAAAGGCTATGGAATTACCTTGTATTCAAGTCCTTTTAAGTGAGCTTTCAAAACTTCTAAGCTTCCCCTTCAATTCCTCTCCTCCTCCCACTAAATTAGACATATATAAGCTTCAATTAACTCATCAAAATCATGGGAAAAGAGAGGAGAAAGAAGAGGATAAGGCTAGGGAAGGAAGAAGCATGAAATTATCTTGTATTTTTACCTTTTTCCTTGGTCTTTCTTCTTCTTCTTTCCCTCTCCTTCTTGTGCGTCCTTGAAGCTCTCTCTCAATTCTGTCCATACCAGCAATACATCAATGGAGAGAGTGGAACAAGAGGCTGGACGTTTTTAAGAAACAAAAAGTAAAGTTAATATACTTTTTCAAGTTTCCATTGTAGTCCCTAAATCATAGTTTCTCCACTTTACCTCATTTCAACTCCTTTTCAAGAATTTTCTTTTTCATCATAAAATTTAGGTCTTCTAACTTATAAATTGCCTTTGGTTTCACTTAAATTGGATTTAAAACCATTCTGAACTATTCTGTCAAAGTTTTGGTCAATCCTTTGCTAAAATAGCCCACTGGAGGGGTTTTCCTTATTCTAGGGGTTCTTATAGTTTTCAAGACCTCTAATAACCCTAGAAAACTCAAATTTTTTTCTAAAAAAACCCTCCTCTGACTTTTCCAAATTTTTAAGAAATTACAAAATTACCCCACATTCTTTCACAAAGTTTTCCTAACTCTTTTAGCTCAGTTTTTTAGGCAACTCAAGCCTCAGATCCTCATTTTTAGGGGTTTATATTATTATTCAAATTTTATTTGGCTACTATCCCCTTACTTTAGGGGACTTCCTTTGAAAAATTACACATTTCTAGTCCTTTTTCAACAAATCGGGTGTTACACTATTAATCAAATAAATATAATAGGAATTAAATAACAGAAAGCATTTAATTACAGAAGATACAGTGGGATTTTTTTTTTAGTTTTAAGTACAAAGATAATTGAGAAATTTATTAAGAATACAATAAATTTTCTAAGATCAATTAGGAACCTATTAGGAATTATTACATAATAGGTAATTAAATAATAAATACATAGGTGAAATTTAGGGACTCTAAGAAGCCTAAAAATATAAGAAAAATTATTTGGGAGATAAAAATTATTTAGGGTAAAATTTAGGGATCAAAATATAATCATTAAACATTAGGTTCTAACATTTAGGATTTTAAGTACAATTTTAATTGAGACTAAAATTTAATATTGCTAGGGGCCAGAATATGATTTTCTCCAAATAAAAATGGTGGAATTAAGAAGATATCTTTATATGAAAATAATCACATCAATAATTAGAATAACTTTTAATGAAAGAAGGTCGGTGTGTAGCATTGCTCTTTGGAGACTTCTCTCCCTTTCTTCAAATTTGTTCTTCACATATCATATTTTAGTGGACTAATGTTTAACCTTAGTTTTTGGGGAGTAATGTTTTGATTTGCTAAGAACTCTTATTATGAAAGTTCTTTTGATCATCGACATGACCATTTTTATATAAAAATATCTTCCTAATTCAACTATTTCATTTTTTTTAAAAATTGAATCTTGATGCTGGGATTATTAGATTTTGGTTCCATTTAAAATTTTACTTCAAACCTTCAACTTTTAATGACTATATTTTGACATCTAAATTTCACCTAAATACTTTTATTTGCCAAATAACTTTTCTTATATTTTCAAGGTTCTAATAGTCTACATGATTTACCGAAATTCCTTTCCTATTTTATTGTATTCTTAATAAATTCCTCAAGTTTCCTTAAAATTAAAGCTCATAAAAGCCTACATTAACTCATGTAATAAATACTTTATATTATTTAATTCTTCTTATAATTATTTAATTAAAAGCCTAATTTTGGAAATGTAACACATCAACTACAGTGGATGTCTCATCCACTTTAAGCATGTGACTTTTCAACCAAAAGCTTTATTGGAATGCATACTTTGGCTAACATAGGAGGACATTCCAATTTTTATTTTTCTTGGATAAGGACTACGCAACTTCTAAGTAATATAGGTATTGCTCTTTAAAGTGATCTTCCCCACAAATATCATAGATTATGAATGAACATAAAGGGTTACCAACATGCATAAGATAACCAGTGATCAAATCAAAGTAATCAAACCGCCTATCAAGTTCAACTACCTAAACTATCAAATTGGTCAAGGCATCAAATTCATATACACTAGTTGTCCCTTTTGTCAGCAATGGATATTCCATTAAAAGAAACGAAAATAATTATAACAAAAACTAAACAAAAAAAAAAACAAAATTAACAATAAAATAAAGCACAAACCAAAAGACTTAACAACATAAAGACAACAAAAACAAGACAAATAAGGCTTGAGTTTAGATCAAGTGAACTTGGTATTAATATTAGCAAACATATTGGTGCACAAATCCCGATAACAAAGCCAACAACTTGTTACTCACTAAATCCAATTACCTATAAGTACACATATTGCAATAATAATATAGAAATGAATGAAGTATCATTTTCATGAGAATTTGTTGTCAAAAAGTTGCCAAGTAAGAAGAATTACATCTTGACCTAAATTAAGCAAGTTAATTACAAATATGTATGGAATTCAATTTAAACCTATAAAAATTGGAAAACAAGACTAACTTTGTATTACCAAGCAATTAAAAGAACTTAGGATTATTAATCCCTCAAGTACTTCTTAAAGACTTAAATTAACCCTCTTTACCTTGCTCGTAATGTTGACATATGCTAGCATAACGTTTGAATTCACCCATAAATATTTTCCAAAATCTCTTATAGGTATATTCCTAGTGATTCTCATAATCCTTTATGAAATCCTTAATTTAGCTATGTGAAGTTAATAAGTCTATTTCCATCTCATTCGCAAAATCATACATTCATCCTAACAAGTTTTGAGTACTTATACAACTTAACCTAAGTCCTAATTCCAATATCTCTTTTCCAAGTTCAATTGGAATATCAAATCATTCTAATTTATGGTCAATAAACTAGAAAACATGAAGCAAAGAATTGGTTCAACATATATATACCATTCATCTCAAGGAAAGAGCATAAACAAACTCTAATCCATATAATGGTTCATAATAATTCTAAACTAAAAAGTTTAGCTACTCATTACTAGATTAACTATCAACAAATTTTGAGTATATAGCAGCACATAAGGAAAATGAAAAGAAAAGAGATGAAGTAGAGAAAACTAGTTGCGGATCTTGTCTTCTCTTCAAGCCTAGCTTTTCCTTGCTTTCTTGCTGCTCTATTAACCTTTTATACACCTTCAAAAGTCTTGGAATGGTAGCCCTTTTGAAAAATGTTTGAAACCCTACTTAAAAACCCCAAAAATCATAGCAAAAAATGTTGTCATTCTATCAAATCATGATGGGTGCTGCAGTGTTAGATTTTGGCAAGAGATAGAATAGACTTAATATTCATAAGACAAGTCTCTAAAAATGATAGAAAAGGCATGATAAATTAGGGATTTATCAAAATGGCAAGAGATTGACAAGAGACACTTCCATAAAATCTATGTTTTCTTCTTTATTTAGTGAGGGAATTTTACATTTATTAAGGAAATAGTGAAGGAATTTTGAGCATTTGGTGAGAGAATTCCCTCTCTAAACTCTTAATTGTCAGCAAAAGAAAGTCCACTAGTGAAAAGTATTTTAACAAGGATTTTGGTGAGGGAAAATCCCTAGCTATTTGGCTCAATCCAAGTTGCATAGGCAAGTCAACCTTGGGGCTAGGCATGCTGACTAGTTTGGCCCAACCCCACCATATATAATTAAAAAAACAAAAAAAATGAAAATAAGGACTTATATGAAAGCTTTACTTTTTGGGGGGGCCAATATATAATTTCATGGGGACTTAATGAAAATTTTATCTTTTTAAGAGATCATTTCTTTAATTTTGACCATAAATTTTTAAATATATTTTATAAATTATAAAAAGATGGGAGTCAAGGCTTTTGCAAATCCTTTTTTAAATATGATTGTCACATTCAGACCAAAAAAAATGACAAGATAGATGAGGCAAAGAGTTGAAAATAAAAATCTCAAAATTGAGATAGAAAATGTGTATTTTTGGAGAAATAAAGGAGCAAATCACCTTCAGTAATTTACCTTGACCTTTGTCTCAAAAATTATCCAAAAATAAAAAAAAATTACCCTAAATAAACCATCGAGCTCTAAGTTATGGGTTTTAAAAGTTTTACGTTTTGTACTTGTATTTTCTTTCTATTTTCTCCTTTGAATCCACTTATTTTATTTCCACCATATAAATGTCCTATAGATGTATCAAAATAAGTGATTATATACCTTGAATGATCAGGTGGATGTAAAGATATGATCATTTAAAGTTTCTAAACCTTTCAAAGTATTAACAAAAAAATTGATAGAAGAATGTCTGATTAGGCTTGGTCTGATCACTAATCGCCCTTGACCTTAGCCATGTCAAGTACCAGGCCTTATACTAGCCAAGTACAAACCCAATCCAACCTAACTTATATTCATCCCTAATAAAAGCTACAACAAAAGTTGAAATTCTCTCGAACGTGCAAATATGTTATATTGCTAAATTGTGAGAGCAAACATTAGCATTTTTGCTTAAAATAATGACATGAACAAAGCTTATATTGCATACATCAGTAGAGTAAAAGCATACTACTTTCAAGCCCTTGCTTTCTTACTAACTCCTCCAACTGATTTTATTAAAAAAAGAGAAATGCCTTAACTCTTTTTGCTTCTTGTCGAACTAGTGCAAAGCAATAAATATAACTGATTTCAGCATTGAAAAAGTCAGGAACACAAACACATCATGTAAATATAAAGCAGGTAAGCCAGTGAGGTTTGCTACACACAGTGAAGTTGCCTTGTATGGAGGAAATTCCTGAAGATTATAGAGCCTACATTGTCCTCCTCATCTTCATAATTCATATAAACCAACTCCTTTAATTTTTAGCCTAAGAGCATAAGTTGGAGATGTGTGTGCTGGCTCTTGCATATTTTAAAATACATAAATTGATCTAATTATGTTAATTAATTAGTTTTATAGTAATGACTACTGAATTTCAGAAAAAAGAAAAGTCAAGACTTGCTAGTACTATAAAATGTGAATAGCCACAATGAGGTTGGATAACATCCATCAAAATTGAAGAGTTTTGGTATTATTTATTTATTTTTAAGTAGAACAAATTGGGCTATAAAAGGGTCTAGTAATGATCGGTGTTATAATTGGGTAAGAAAAATCTATTAGTTGACATGATGACAACCGTTGATGAACCATCACGTATCATTAGTTTAGGAATAACGTGATTGGAATTCTTAATTCATCTTTTACATCGGTTTTAACCTTACCAAAGCTGAGACATTTTTTTTTCTTTTGATAGATTGAAGGTGCCACAAAAGAAACTAGATATACCAACGATATGCAGACAATGCATACCTATTTCATGCACAAAGACGACCTGGGCCCTTACCTTTATATAGGAAATTTGTGGGGTTTTGAAGGGGCCACATGTAATAAGTAGACGCCCACTTCACAACAGTGCAACCACCCATAGCATTCCAGGTCACAAGCTATAATTTTGTATGGTCATATCAACATGAATTATTGCACTATCAACATGAATTATTGCACCTGAAGTGTTTAAATTATCTGTCTTTCCCTTTGACTTTTATCACATTGATGGTCCTTTTTCGACTTTCTATTATTTGTTATTTGAGAGAATTATAATAAAAGATTTAAAAATAAAAAAATTATTTTTAAAAACTTATTATCACTTATTTTAGAATAATTACTAATGCGTTTAACAACAAACAGTTGAATTTAGTAGTAATAGGTCTTTAAAAATAAATTTTTTTACTTCTTAATTCTTAAACATAATTTTCTCTTGCTATTTTGGTCCCTAGCTCTTTCTTTTCTTTTCTTTTTTTCTCTTTTCTTGTACAGATAAATTTGGAGGTTCCGTGCACAGTGTTTGAAAAAATTAAAATTTAAAAAAATTATTACATCAAAAATAATTTAAAAATAATAATTTCATAATAAATTTATAATAAAAAAAAATTTCCTTTTATATATACAATAAATTTTATAATTATTATCTCTATTTTAAAGTCTCTTAAATGTGATAAATAAGTTTTTATTAGCATATATTATCTTAGGATCATCAAAATTTTTGAAAAATAAAACTATAGAAATATTCCACTAATAAACTTAATAAATCTTGATTTTCATTAAATAAATTAACTAAGTAATGAAAATAAAATTAATAAAAAAAATGAAGAACGTGTGAATAGATATATGTGTGTGTGTGTGTGTGTGTGTGTGTGTATCATCTTTATCGTAGTTAATATACCGTGTTTAACGTTTAACATATAGTACTTTTGTACTTTACTATTATACTATTGGTATTTCTTATCTTTATTATTTTCTCTGGATTAGTATTTAATTATCATTTTGCATGCATTAGCCTTACGGCCTTACTAATGTCTACTATAAGATATGAAATGAAAAGTTCCTCTGCCTTGTGGGGAAATTGATGTTTTTTGACATTGTTCTATATCCACCCTAAATACGTGGTCTTTGCCACTTCTTAGTTCAACATATCATATTTAATTAGTTAAATAAATAAAAGAAATTTGACATGTCATTCATATAAAATATAATATTAAAGGTATATGTGATTCAATTCCTTTCATTTGTCTTATTGAGAATATTTTTTTCTTCTCCAATTTTAATGAAATGAAAGGACGGATTATAAAAGGTTAATTAGTTATTCTTACTTCTCTCCTGTACATTCATTAGAAATTAAAAACATTTAACCAATAAAAGAGTAATTACCCATGTTTTAACTTTTAAATATAATCATAGTGATATAAAATGAATGACTATAAATTAATTAATGGTCTCTGGGATATTGATGTATTTAATATTGTAACTCTATTGTCACTCTTGATTTTATTCCCCTTTCCTTGTTTCATTTTCGTTTAATCGCAATGCATGAAGTTCTATTGTAATTACTATGTAGGTATTTGTAGATTTAGTTATACTATATTCTTTTTTAATTATTTTTAAGTCAAGTTATTTGGCTAACAATTCTTATATATATTTGATGTGTCACGTCAGTGGCGGACCACGTTAGTCTGAGGGGGTGCATATGCACCCCTTCACTTTGAAAATAATTACAAGTAGAGGATAAAAGTATTAGTATTTTATACTCCCTACTCTTAATATTTTATATCTCTTACTTTTTATATCTTTATATTTTGAATCCACTTGATTCTTAACCTATATCAGATCCAAATATAGTTGAGTCCAAAACTTTTTTAAATATGTGATAACTTAACTCAATTCCAATAAACTCTAACAAAAATTTTTAGATCCATTTAATATTAGTTTTATAAAAAAAATAAATATCATTATTTATGGTTTATTTTTCAGAATGAAATTCACTCTTTTTGAAAAAAAACAGAAAAAAATTATTATTTTTAAAATTAAATTGCACCCCCTAAATCATGGTCTTAGCTCCGCCACTGTATCACGTTATTTATATATTTAACGGTTACGATTTGTTTCATGTAAACTTCACTTATACTATGTATATATCTCACCTAGATAAATTTTATTTTGATGATTGATTTTTTAGACATACCATAAACTAAGTGCACATAAAAAAAAAATTTAATACAGATACAATCATACATCGGTATAAGAGAATCCTTCCTGTTCAAGGGATTGTCGCGAGGGTAGGAGAAATTTCTCTTTCGTAGGGACTGGGTGGGACATATGTGGGGACGAGGACCAGATTTTGCACCCGCTGCACAAATATAATATTTAATTTTGCACATATATATTTTATATTAATAAGCTTTAATATATATTTCTCAAGCATGCATTTGAATTTAAAATTAATTTATCAGATTCTTCAAAATTTTATTTAATTTTATAGAATTCTATTTAATCTTCATAAAATTGTTGAAGTACAAGAATCCAAAGACTCCTTGATCCCTAGTATAAAATGACAATGGAGAAATTTGTGCCCCACAAGGAAAAATGGGGAGCCCAGAGAGTAAAGGCTGAGCATACTCTTCCTATCTGCCCTGTCATGTTGTCTCCCCCCCTTCCCCCCCCCCCCCCCCCCCCCCCCCCCCCCGCCCCTCCTCCCCTTCTCTTCTGTTTTTTCTTTTCTTTTTTTTTTCCCTTTTTTTCTTATTTCTCAAAAAATAAGAGTGAACAATGTTTTTTAATAGGATAAATTTTAAAAGCCACAAATACTTTACATCGGGAGCCTTTATTGCTTTTGAAAATAGCAAGGCGTGTTGCTCTTAATTTGGATTGTCCACGCCTCCCAAATTGAGGAAATGTACTCTGTTTTTTTTTTTTCCTCTCTTTTTCTTTTTTGGATGCTGTTCTTGAAGAGCAGCACGCCTTGCTTCTCTTCGAGAGCAACAGAAGATCCATTTTCCCAATACTATAAAGTACCACAATAAGACGTGGTTTTAAAATTATTCATTTATATTAAACACTACCATTATTCTTTCTTTATTTGATTTAAACAAATGAATTTTCATTTATAATTTGAGATATTGACAATAATTTTACAAATATTTTTACCAAATAATAATCTATTAATTAATATATAATTTACGCAAGTTTTATTAAATTCTTTTAAAACAAAATTTCAAAGTCTTCTTAATTCTCATGGCTTTTTTTGTTCTGGGTGAAGAAACAAGGCTTTAAAGCCCAAACAGAAAAGACGGAAGCTAGACAACAACCTTTTGAGGCATAAACACTCCAAACACGTCAAAATAAACAAGGACGTCAAGATCTGCTGCGCATTAGCAAAATGATCAATACAAACATTTCTTTCTCTATAAACACTCCAAACACATCAAAATAAGAAGACTCGAAAGAATTATGGGGAAGCTGCACCCTTCGCTATATGCTTGATAAGGTCAGGATGTTAGAAGCCAACTGACTAGAATGATAAGAAAACTTGAAGGAGTTTTCTTTGTTTATTAACATGAAACATAGTATTTCGACGGTATCAAATGCTCCAATATGTTTCGCCAGAAACATAGCATTTCTATGGTACCAAATAATTGACATATAATACCAGTTGCATTATTGTATAATCCTTCTCTTGATTACTAATGGGCGACATTCTAGAAAACCAAATAGCCCAAGCAAACGAACATCGGAAGAAATATGAACATTTTGACCTGAATTGATTTGAACATGAACATGAGTGTTGCTTTTTTTTTAAAGTGTACATACAAGTATACATATTGCAATAGTAATAAAATGATGAATAGACTATCATTTCTACAAGGATTTGTCATTAAGTTAATTGTTAAGTACTAAAATTATGTATCTTATTCTAAATCAAGCGAACAATAAAAAGTGATATGAAATTAAACTAAACTAAAGATACAAAAAGGAAAAAAAATAAATGAGAGACACCATTCTAAATGAAATTGGAGAGCAAAATAATTTGGGATTATAACTTTCCATAACATTTCATATGAACTAATTACTTCTGTTCATATTGCTTTTAATGTCATTAATAGCCCATAACTCTAATTTACTTATAAGCATCTTTCGAATTACATATAGGTATTCTTCTAACCAATCTATAATTTCTTATGAAATTAATTTAGAGGTTTAATCAAGAATAGGTCCTAATATGACTATATAAGGCTGGTAGGTAATATTCTTATCCTACAAGTGAATCAATCCACTCAATATTGCAAATTTCATGAACTCATACTACCCAATCTATGGTCAAGTCTTAAAATCTCTTTTCCAAGTTCATTTAGGTTACCCAAATTTCTATACATTTAGAAGCATGAAGTACAAGGATTGAGTAATTAAATTATACCATTAATTGTAAATAAATAGAGTAATCACAACATATTACAAGTTAGAGTTTATCACAATCCCAAATCAATAAGTTTAACTCATAACTACAAGAAATAACAACATTAAGAGCAGAGCATAAATTAGATGGGCAAAGAAATACAAGAAAAAGCAAGAGAAGAAGAGAAAAACTTATTTAATTGGTAAATCTTCCTCAAACCTAAGCTTCTTCCATGGCATTTGAAGCTCCAAACCCTTCTTTCTCTTCCCCAAAACCTTCAGAATGGCAGCCTCCATCAAAGAAGTGTTGAAAACCCTTTAAAACCCTAAAAAATATGGCTAAAAAATGACATGTTTTGCATTTTGTTCAAACACTACCACAGCAACGCTTAAAAGTTTTCTTTAGAAGCAGTTTTAAATGCCATCTTTTTCTTTGTTGGTCTTTTTTTTCTTTTCAATCCTCTTTTAACAAATCTTCTCAACTCTTATTGATTTGCATTCCAAGACTTCTAAACTTGTTTTTTTGTAATTTTAATCCTACAAAAATATAAAATTTATTTAATTACTATTTATAATCTATTAACAAATGTTAAACAAATTAACAACCTAAAAATTTAAATAAAAACACAAAACACAATTGATACTTAAGTAATACAAAAATTAATTCAAAACTAAAGAAATAAAACCAAAACTTACTAAATATTAGCTTAATTGAATTTTATTAATTTTATATATTAAAAATATAAAATAAAATCAATATTAATATGATAAGTCCCTTAAAATATTTAGAAAATCATAATAATTTAGGGACTTATCAAAGAGGCTAATGAGGAGAGACATCAATCAACTGACAATCCACCTCAACTTTTTAGGCTGGGAATAAACCCCCCACTTCTACCAAATCAATCCCACAAAACCTCCATAACCAAAATGGCGAAAAGGTTGAAAAGGTTGTTCTACCCTGGCTATAGGTTATTTAGGCTCCATTAGGAAAAGTAATGAAGGATTATATGTGCATGTTAATAAAACTAAGATAGGATGATTCACTTTTTACCTCAATTTCTTTAAAGTCCCTCACCTCCATGCAAGAAGAAGGTTAACAAAACTCCTCATAAATTCCTCTATAGAAGAACTTGTAAGTGTTTATTCTAAAATTCTAGATCTAGATAGTATGAAATGAACATATCAATATAATGATATTTTAGAACACTAAATAAAAACACTAAAACATAACTTATATTCAACAAAAACAATTAACTCAAAAGTAAATATATGAAAACTAAAATTCACTAAATACTTACTTAATTAAATTTTTTTAAATTTATATACAAAAATCATAAAATAAATTTAATATTTATATGATAAATCCCTGAGTATAATAAAAAATGATAAATTAAGGACTTATCACAATCTCATATAATGAATCAAATTAAAAACACTATATGAAGTGAGATCAAAATTTTTCGAACATGAAGAAACCAAAAATTTAAAGGCCAAAATTCTCTCCACACTAATCTATATAATAAGAAAGTCATGCATTAATGGAAAGCTTGTTATGGGAGGATTGAAACCTCTAAACTAATTTTGCACAATCAAAAGACCAAAAGCATGAAAATAAAAACAAAAAAAATGCTAGTAGACATGAATTTAAGGTTTTAAATTCATGTAGGTAGACTTTGATATCACACATAAATGTGTGTATTGAAATTTCATATCTAAATAGTATAAAAAACAATAGATCGATATAGATGATATTTTAGAATACTAAATAAAAAGTGACACATGTAAAATTACTTGACCTTTCGATATCTATAAGGTTAGATCTAGTTTAGGATAGGCTAATTCTTCCTTTATATGATCCTTGGCATAATAGGACAAGCTCACATATTAAGGTTAGAAAGGGAATGTAGCCTTACTTTAAATAGTATCTTACTAGGTTTTCCCATAATAAACTTCAACAAAATACTAAAACCTAATAGTCTATGTGAACACTGTATTTTGTCCGGCATATCCCAAAAATAAAAATTAAATTAAATTAGTAAAATATTAAAAAAAGAAGAAGCCCAATGACCCAAGACCATTAGGCCCCAGTCTTCTTCCTCCAACTTGTGTAACCCAAAAAAAGGGAAAAAATGAAACTATTTAAATAAAAATACCATCTTTAAGAAAATAAAAAAAATGAAAAATGAAAAAATATAATAAAAATGAAAAAAAGAGAAAAAAAAGAACTAAAAAATAAAAAAAGAATTAGAAATAATAATAATAAGAAAAAAAACAAAAAGAAGAAGAAGAAGAAAAATAGTATTAAAAAAAAGCCCAATAGAATCTTTCAACTGGAAGCCAATACTTAAAACTCCAATAGCCCAATTAACTAAAAAAGAGAGAGAAAGAAAATAATCAAAACCCAAAAATAATAATAAATTGAAGAACAAAAAAAAGGATAAAGAAAGACAAAAAAAAAGAGAAAAGGAAGAAAGGCCCAATCCAAAGCCCAACCATTAGAGCCCAAACAAAAAAAAACCCATATGAACCTAAACAAAAACCATCAGAGAAAAATGGAGCCCTAGCCCAAGATCCATTTTTATCAAACCTTACCAACATCTCTGGCCCTGGTCTCTCTCTGGCAGCCTCACACTCACGCACACCTACTCCACAATAGGGCGACCCACTAGTGGTACAACTCTGAGCACACAGAGAAGACAAGACGCACATATGTACAAAAAAAGACATAGAGGCACAAACAAAAAAAGAGGACACATGTAGAGACGCACTGAGAGCACACGAGGGATTCGAGAGGAGGAGCTTTTAGGTTTTAGAGAAGGGTGCAAGAGAGAACCAGAGGGGAGGAGGAGGTTTTAATTAGCTTCGAGAGGAGAGATTAAGAGTAGGCCAAAAATCAGAGGAAGGAGGGATTCGAGTAGAGAAAGAGGGATTGAGAGTGAGTGAGAGATATAGGGAAGAGGGGAGATTGAAAGGAGAAGCTGTAGAGAAAAGGAGATCAAAAAATCAAGGACGAAAAGGGACAGAGGTCATGAGATAGAGAGAGATTGAGTGCAAGAGAGGGGGAGAAATTAGGGATTTTCGATTAAGAGAAAAAAGAGCAGCAAGAGGCCTCCAACCGTTAAGACCAAGAAGAAAAGGAAGAGGAAGTCTCTTGGATATACACATCAGTGACCTGAGAGGGAAGGAAAGCTCAATGACACAATAATAGAGGCCCATGACTTGGAGGCTCATGATCTGATGAAAACAAGAAGGCAAGAAGTTGTCCGAGGAGATGGTTGGAAGAGATATCCTATGGGTCATCAAGGAGGGCATTAAGAAAATGAAGGAATGCTTAGACATACAATTGAATGTGGTTTAATCCTTCCATATTTCTATTTTTATCATCTTTTGTAAATATTGTCTAGAATTATGATGTTGGTTTGATTGACCACAAGAACACATACTAACACAAATGTCTTACACTTGCAAATACTGTTATTTTTTATATTTCATTTTCTTCTTTTTAAGAGTAGTTGTGTGAGATTTTATATCTCATTAGGTATATAGGATTAACCAGAGTACCATGTGTGACAATAACGTCTCCTTGGTGCTCATTGTTTTTTTTTTGACTATATTTGCAAGTCTTGGGTTACAATCACCTTACAAAATCAATTTTGTTTTCAAAAATTCAAGGAAAAAGGAAAATGTGCTAAAAAAATGTTTTTGAAATATTTTTCAAACAAAAATGTAAAAACAAAAGAAATCAATTATAAGGATTAAGAATCAAAGTCTAACTAAAGCCAAGAAAAAACAAAAAAAAAGTGAAAGGAAAATCAAACATCAATTCTAAAGAAAAATGAATAAAAAAAACTGAAAGGATTAAAAAAGTAAAAAAAAAAAAGAGAGAAAGAATATACTTATACTTAAATGCAAATGTCATTTCAAAATTAAATGAATATAACAAAAAAAGAGAGAAGTCCTTTTACTTAAACAAAAATAAATAAACGAAAAAATCCAAAAAAAATTTAAAAAATAAAATTCAACAAAATTAATTAAAAAATGACCAAACAAAGAAAAAGTCAAAACAAAAAGAAAAACAAAGAAAGAAAGTAAAAAAAGAGAAGAAAAAAAGAATCAAAACCAAAAGCAAAAATCAAAATACAAGAAAAATTAAGAAAGTCAAAAATTAAAATCAAATCAAATAAAAAGTTTTTAAAATGTAAAAAGAAAAAAGAAAAGAGAAAAATCCTTTTTTTAATTTCATAAAAAAATCATTAAAGTAATAAGAAAACACAAAAAAAAACAAAAACAATAAATTAAAAAAAAGACATAAAAAAGAGGAAAATGAAAAAACAAAAAATGATAAAAAAATTGAAAATGCAAGAAAAGTAAATTTACCTTTAGTAAATTAAAACACATTAACTAATTTCAAAACTCGTTTTATTTGTTAAAGGAAAAAAATAATGCTTATTTTCTTTGTCTTTTCTCCAAAAAGAAGAAGAAGAAGAAGAAACAACAACAAAACCCAAAAAAAGAAAACAAAAACAAGAAAAAAAAAACAATAACAAAAAGAGAACCCAAAAGAAAGACTAAGAAATGGATCATTTCCACTTAAATTAAAAATCTGTAAAAAAAAAAAAGAGAGAAAAAGAAGTCAAACAAATCACAAGTAAAAATAAAAGAAAATCAAAATTCAAAATTCAAAAAATAAATTAAAACAAAAAGCTTAACAAAACAAAAAATAATAGTAAAGAAATTGAAAAAAGTAAAAAAGTAAAAAAAATCAATCAAAAAAATTAAATAAAGAATGAGAAAAAAAACTAAAAAAATAGAATAATAAATAAATAATAAATAAAATAATTTAAAATAATCCTTAAAAAATGCCATTTCAAAAATCAAAATCTAAAAAATATAACAAAAAATAAGAATAAAAATAAAAATAAAAATAAGAAAAAAATCGAAAATAAAAAAACCGATCATAACAAAATAAAAAAAATAAAAAATAAAAAAGAGAAGATAGTAAAAAAATTAGATTATTTCAATTTTCACAAATTAAAATATACAAATCGATCTCAAATTTGTTTTCTTTGTAAAAGTCTAAAATGATTTTTATTTTCTTTCTCTCTTCTCAAAAAACAAAAAACAAACAAAAATAAAAACAAATAAAAAACTTAAAAAACAAACAAACACAGTCTTTGTTCGAACTACGTAAACTTTGATTCCTCTTGAAGGGTACATAGGCCCTAGGCTCTAATTTTATGTTAAGTTCACTTTTGTAAATAATCATTTTCTTTCAGTTTTATTTCCCTAATTTCTTTTTATCTTATTTTAATTTTAATTTTATTCCTTTTTTATTTTACTTTTTGAATTTCTTTCTTTCCTTTTTTATATTTTTTATTTTATATCTTTAAGTTTTTTTTCTTCTTAGTTCGCATGTAATTTGTTAGGGGAATTAAAATAGAATGAATGTTATATTAATTTTGCACAATTGACTTAGGGTAACCGTTCTTAGTATTGGGTGTAGTTGGGTGCCTAACACCTTCCCTGCTTACAATCGACTCCTGAATCTATTTTCTGATTCATAGACCTTTTTTTTTTGTTTTTCAAATGAAAAGACTTTTCCAAAGTTTTTCCTTTTAAAAATTAAAATTTTGGTGGCAACTTATATAACCTTTAATTTTGATTTTGGTTTTCGAATTTTGAAAATTTAAAAAGAATTTTTCTTTTATGGCGCCACGTTATCGCATTTTCGGGTCTGACAATATGACGACTCCACTAGGGACCATTTAGGAGTCAAGCCCAATTTTAAGTTAGTTGTGCAAGATATTATGACCTTCTTTTTATTTTGATTCTCCTTTTATTTGTTCTTTGCTTTACATGATTAAGGTAGATAACATGCTATTCACATGCTTGTTTCATATGTTGTATTTCCTTGTTTATGTATATACTACATGTGTTAGGTTAGATAACATGCGAATAAAACCTTAGGGTAGACGACCATATCTGTATATACTTTATTTCTTTTGTTTATATCTGTACATATGCTTTTATCTCCCATTTGTGTTGCCAATCTACCAAGCAAATAAGGGTTAGGTAGTTCATAGGAGAAAAGGTAAATACTTTCCTTATACACATCATTGAGACACAAATATCTCACACACATTATGGGCCCTATACCCGAGTCTTAATGAACCTTAGGTTAGTAAAGGTTTATATTGATTTCCCTGTAAAGCATGTGCTTCCTAAGGCTATCATGAAAACCTCGCCTAAATTGTACCATGTTATATAGGTTTAACCTGTGTAAGATCTTTTTCCTTTCAAGGTCAAATTTATATAATAAAATCCTTACCTCATGGTGGGGGCAATTTAGGAGCCAACAATTTTAGAAGTCATAGAGCTACCCTAAACATGCACTAATAGTCAAGCTATTGATGTTGTCTAAATAGTTAGAGCTAGATCCTTGTAAACCTTTGATCTTAACTTAGGGTTTACCCATAATAGGACAAATGAGGGCATTTTTAATTGTTTCCTCATCACATTCATGTATTCAATAAAACCTGTAAGGAAAGTGACACATCGTCACTATTTACTGAAGTAACTAATGAGATGTCATCGCATAGTCAAACATACGTTAACTATGATAGAAGCATAAGTTAACTAAACTAACCTTTGTCTGGGTTTCCAACCCTGAAGGGACCATAACCACATTCATCATAATCCCTCGAAAAGGAAACTTTTAGCATACATTTATTTTTGTTATACACTTGCATAAATAAAAAGAGACAAGATAAAATAATAAATGATGCACAATCCAATTTTATATAAATTTTTTTCCTTTCTTTAAAATTTTCATCCCCACAAAATGACAAATTTCTCTTAGAAAAGGAGTACTTTCAAAATTTTAGGAAATCATAATATCCATAGGTTTTGAAGCATCAACAATTGAGTATCATGTATTGGTTAGAGATTGGAATTATTTTTTAAGGTATCAATTATATAGAAAGGCATATTTCTCTTAAATTGATTGCCAACTACTTTTTCTTCCATGAAACGATAAATTTTTCAAGAGAAAGTACAAGGTTTCATTTTTCCTTTTCTTATACTAAGACATTATTCTCAATGATATACGAGCAAATATGCAATATCAAATTCATCATATATTAGTGGATCATTTGATTGACTTGTTTTTATCAAATATCATCAAAGCCAAAGTTCTAAACATTAATTATGTAGGAATTATCCCTTCTCAAACTAAGTGATGAGCCACAACTTCTTAGAGATCAATAGGCTCCTATCGGAATGTAAAAAAAAAGAATCAACAAACACTGATAATCTACTAACTGGTTATAAAAGACAACCTTAAATAATGTCTACAAAAATAATAAGTTGTAACATAATGTTGTTAGTTTGATGCTGGAATAAACAAGGGTTAAGTTAACTACAAGAGTCAAGCTGGTTGAGAGCCTAATTTGAATTGCCCACAAAGGAATTGAAACTCTTTGAGAGTAAATCTTGTTAATCTCATTCCTTATCATGAAACCATACAATCCTAAGGGAAGTTAGAAGGATATGAAAATGATCCTACAAATTTTCAAAAGAGATTCAGATGGGCTAGACTTACCCATAGACAGCATCCGGAATTTAGCATATTCCCTTAAGATGATTTGTCAACTTTATTTATCGTTGTGTGTAATAAGCATTTGAGGAAGACAAAGGTTCAATAATAAAAAAAAAATGGCTACCATAAATGTAAACTAAAAAGGTCTAGTTTTCCTCTCAAGTCATTTGTTAGTTCTAATCCACCTTATTGACACAGTAGATTCCTAAAAAAGAAATAAATATCCCTTATTTTGAAAGATCTTTATGCCAAAATCAATACACCCCTTGGTTTATAAGTCAAACAACATAATAAAATTGCATTCATGCACAGTCGTAATGCATTTCATATATATATTTTTAATTTTGTAAAATGTAAGATTTTTGGTCCTTTGCAACGGAAAGATCAACTTAAACAAAATCTAGACAAAAAGAAAGAAAAAAGAAAAAAAAGTTATACTCATGAATGGCTAAGATGAAAGATCAATGTTTAAGGGAACTAAATGGAGGAGTGCTAATTGATTAGGCCAAAAGAAGCTATCAAAGGGTTGGATTATGTTGTTTAACACCTTGTAACTTATTATCGCCTACCTATTATTATCCTCTTCAAAAAAAAAAAAAAAACACTCAAACCATCCATCTCAAAGCTCATCAACACCTATCAAACTTTACCATGTTAAGCACCACAAACAACCTCAATTAAGATGCTTATCATCTACTTCAATTATGATACTATCCATTTGCCTAACTTTCACATGAATAGCTTTAACAAAAATAGGATGCTTCATTCACTAGCCTTTAACCTCCACATCCAAAATGGTATTGCCAAAAAAAATTGTGAACTTAATCCTAAGGCAATGGGGCACTCTAAAAAAAATTACAACCTCTTCATGAACAAAGTGTAGAAAGATATAAGAAATAAGATTTCATGGAGATTTCTTAATGATTGAACTCTCATAGAAATTTCTTGTCATATAATACTTAGTTAATACTTGTTTGGTCAATATCTTTCTGTATAGCTAAAATCTAAAGCTAATAGAAGTTGATTCTTTCTATTAGACCTTATTTTATATAACTTTGTCAATATAATAGTCATATACTTCCATCTCACCCTTTACGCATCCTTCCATTCCATCAATTATGTTGACACAACTTCTTTCCTTGCATGTTTTTCCTAAATAACCAAAAACCCACAAAAATAATAATATTTGGAACTCCTTATAAAAATATTTAGTTGATGAAAAAAGATTAAATTTGAAGCTAATTATATGCCTTGAATTCAATTTTAAAAAAATAAAAATAAAATCAAATACATAAATGTATATCTCACAAGCAAGTTATGCCCAGGATACGTGGCATTCTTTGTTGTCCCAAACACGAAGGAGTTACCTTTGGTCACCCTAATTAAGCCAGGAGAAATGTTTATTTCTTGCATCCCTAATCATGAAACATTTGGGATGGTAAGTCTTTAACAGTTTTTATGTCGATAATTCAAGTATTAAGAGAGGATTAGGTTCTTTCAATTATCTAAACACTACTTAACTGTTACTAACCACTTTGAGCCTTAAAAATTCTTCAAATACCTACATGAATCAAACCTAAGAAGTAATGAGAATTCTATATAAAGAAAAGTAACCTTGGCATTATAGTGGATTCCTCTAAAATTAAAATTAAAAAAGAGAGAGAGAAACAAATATCCAAATAATGTCATTGGAAGAAGATCGAAAAAGAAAAATCATAGAAGAAAATGCTCAAAGAGGAATCTCTTACAGAATAAAATTTGAAAAAAGCATTAGCTTCCAAAAGGGAGTCTCACCTTAGCATGCAATCCAGGGACAAAGTTTTCAAGGGGAGGTTTTACATTGCATAAAAGGTCAAAAGAGAAAAATCCTTTAAAGGAGAATTAGGCTGAAAGAGAATGGGGAAAAGAAGAAGATCCTTTAAAGGGAAAGCTCAAGCCCAATAGATATTGCCAAGATTGCATAATCACTAAGGAAAATTTCTCATTGCAAGTTCACATGAATATTTGGGCCTTTTCACCTTTCTTTCTTAAGCTACATTTTTACCCATTAAATCCCATTACAACCTTGAAACATCCTCTCTTACTAAGTGAATTTCGATTATAGAATTTTGTTAAAGCAATAAGAGAAGGAGACTAATGGGAGACTCATGAAGGCTATTTTTCTATATTTTAATTCTCCTAACTTAGGCATTTTAATGATCAAATATGGCTTTAGGGATTTAATTAGGCGGATAATTGATTTTAGTAGCCATTTTTGCACTCTAAGAATTTATTTGCAAAATTGTTAGATTTTAATGCATAAATATTTTAAATAATTTTTGTAAATATTCCTACTTAGTTTTCTTTTCCAATCTTTTTGTGCAGGCTTTGGGAAATTTAAATTTAAAGGTTGGAGGAGAATTTAGAAGATGATGGGGGGTTTTAGAAGAAGGAAGGAGCTTATGCAAATTCATTCACATTCATTCCACATAGCAGCTCACTTGTATATAGTTTCTTGTTTTTCCACGTGGTCACTCACACAAGCAGCACTCACCCATAGCATTTTTTTACTTGCTTAATTCACATCTTCACACTAACATCATCATGCATCATCATTTAGCACATAGTCACAGGTCCTATGTCATTTAACCAAGTCAAACATTCATATAAAATATGCATGGGCTCCACACTTATACATATACACACACATTAACTTACATGGAAAGGAAGAGGCACTACAAATCAAAGACTTCACTAAATCACACACTAGCCACAAGCTCCAGCTTTCCTTGTTCAAACGTGGAATGCACTCACATATCACTCATAAGTTCAGCCAATCAATCACACAATGCCATTCACTCCATTTTCTAGCTCAAACTCATGTGGTTTCTCATTTATCCATGCACTTGTCTTACCATTCACTCACGCTCCACAACACTCTCACGTTGCACCCACATCCCCACATCATAAGAAGCAACATCCACAAGCCACATAACTAACATACACATGCAGGAATAGGAAAAGAAGCCATGGGTTTGGAGGAATGAACAGTAGCAAGAACCACAACTTTCATGCTCCATGACACGATGGATCACTCATGCATGGAAGAAAACAAACACCACATCAAACACGTCTAGTAGCCCACACTAACACGCACCTCCATACACTCCAGCTCACTTGCACTCCGTGACTTTTCCACGTAATCAAGCTCAACACGTAAGGAAGGTCGTGTGAAGAGAAGAAATAACCTAGCTAAAACATGTGAGAAGCAACATGATAAACAAAAATGCCACGGGCTGAATATGCTAACTGGGGGCATAACGTGATGAAAAGGCAGACTAAAAAGATGTCAAAATGCAAAGGAACTAGGCTGGAGAATTGTAGAAGCAAGAGAGCAGATAGTACAAGTTTTTGAGAGAAGGAGAAGCCATGGGCAGAAACAAAGGAAGCACGAGTTGTTGTGGAGAGAAGGAGCTATAGTTTTAATGTGAAAGAGTTGAGTTAAATGAAGGAGAACATGGAAGAAATAGGCTGGATAAGAGAGTGAATGAAGGAAGAGTTGAAGGAGCTAAAGATAGAATGCATGAAGAAGCAAAGGATATTGGAAAGAAGAGGAAGCTATGGGCAGAAATAAATGAGGAGCTGAGCAAAGAAAAGCTACGAGCTGGTTAGAACATGGAAGATTATTATTATATTTGTTTTGGGGGGCTCACACTTATACACCATAGTTTCTTAGCTTTATTCATGCAATTCTTATGTCTCACTGGCAAGTATTTCATAAAGAGACAAAGAAAAATAGCCTTAAAAGTAAATATTTTCACATTACGTAACGTATGAAAATTTCATTCAGCGTCATGTGGATCATATGAGCTCATGTATCATATTCTCATATTTAATTACACTAATACAATTCGAAACCATTCAAGAAAGTGTCTTGGAACTCATACAAGTGGGTGAAACATATCAATTCCCACGGATTTGGCATGGTCAGAATTTCAGTTTTTTCTGTTGCAACTTTGGAAATTCATAACTAAATCCAAAAAAATTGAACTCCAACAAAATTTACCATTCCAGAAATCTCTAGATGTCTACCCCATGGTAAAAATAATTTCCGTTCATGAATCATTAAAGGTAAGACGTTTGATATTCGAAAAACCACTGAGGTCGCTGCTGCCTGGGCTGCTGTTTCAGATTACTGATATAAACTTCTAAAATTCATAACTAATTCTATAAAAATCAAAATCACACAAATTCAGACATTATGGAAAGATAAAAATATTAAATTTATGATAAAAATAATTCCAGAATGAAACAGATATATTTAGCCATTGGAAATCTATGGAATAGTGACTAAACTCCAGGGGCACCACTGCTACTGACAGCAAAGTTTAAAAATGCATAACTCTTTGCTCAGACCTCCAAATGAGGTGATCTCGGTGGTCACAGAAATCTTATGACCTCTAGTTTATTCTTGTAAAATTTCACAAGCATTGGACACCATTTGCCCATCGGATGGCATAGAATACAAATCTACTAGTGTAAACAGTGCATATACTAGAATCCATAGAAAATCCCAACTTTGAAGATTCATCAAATATTCTTTAGACCTCCAAAAATTATGTTCTTTAGCTTCCCAAAAATATCTTAATAAACTCTAATTTCATGCCAAATCTCAGATCAAGAAGAGCTCATTTGGACAAAAAGTGACATAAGGTTCTAAGATAGCAAATTTATGCCTCATATAAGGTACCAAAATGTCCAAATGGCTTCTCTCAATGTTTGGCTCCTCTTGGGCAAGTCTAAAAATATGAATATGACTTGTTTGAACTCCCCAAGGGGTCCCAAACCTCATGCATCTCAATTTGGCCATGCCACTTCCACATATACACTAGTGCATTAAACTTTCAAGAAGCAAAAATGGTCATTCCATACTCATTTTACATTCTAGTATTCACATGCCATAATCTCTCATTCATACATGATACATTAACATATTTATACATACTCATGACCTCATAGAACATATACAACCATGGATTACAAAATTTTCCATTCATTTGGCTTTAAAGTAGCCAATTCCATGGACTTTAATGTCCTACTCTCTTCTCCCAAGGGGTTGGCTACTATTACCTTGCTCTCTTGGTCCACCTAGCATGTTAGAACATTGGAGAGGAGGGAATGAGATTCAAAGAATCCCAATAGCTTATCTCCCATTCAATCATGCATAAAGAATGCAATACAAGTCTTAAGGATGCATGCATGGCATATTAATATGGAAAATGGTGCAAAATACATTCTTGGCATTTACACAAAGCACACATAACATACTTAGGCTTGCCAAATGAATGGATTAGCCTCACCCACTTTCTTTAAGGTTCTTGGACTTGCCTCACCCTTTTTCTCAAAGGCCATGAACTACGCCTTGCTCTTGGGAGACTTTCTCTTAGTCTCAACCACTTCTAAGGGCTCTTAGCTTATCCTCACCGAAGATAGGGGGTTCTTGACCTCTCCACATTCAAGCAAACCAATGCAAACAATCTAGGCATCCTTTGTATACATAATGCAACACTATGATTCCATGGAACATAGGTATCATACCAAAATATAATTCATAGCTTACAATACACATACACACATTCAAAGACAATGTAGACATTCATTCATTCATGGGAGAAAAGAGAGAGAGCTACCTTGCTTGTATTCACATACTTTTTCCTTAAGCCTTGAGTCCTCTCCCTTGACCTCACACACCCAAGAAGGTGGAGACCATTTCTATTGGCCTAAACACACCAAAAGAAACATGAATTACTCATGGGAACAAGCCTTGGCATTATACACACTTTACATGATGCTACTTTGGTTTATGGCTCCATTATGCTTCCATAAGGCACTTAATGAAGCAACTACAAAAATTCATGATCTTGGCTCCCTTTTCTCTTTCAATCTATAATTCTTGACTCTATTTAGACTCCTTGGAGTCATCACACAATTATTTTAAGGAGCCTAGCTAGGAGTTGTTTCATTATGCTACATTATGGAGCCTACACCTCCATCTCAATATCTAGGGTTTCTAAAATGTTTCCAAGACTTCCTCTCATCCTCTTCCATCATATATGACTCAAAAATAAACTTGGAACAAATTAAAACTATCCCTAACCTATAGTTTTTCCCTAGGTCGAAATGACACATGAAAAAGGGAAGTAATGGGTTTGCTTTGTTTTCTTGATGGAAGAGGTGTGTAGGGAGGTCTCTAAGGATCTTAGGAACTCAAGAAAACACTCATTTAAGCTAGGGAATTCATGGATCAAAACATATTTCACAATGTCTCCATGAATTCCTAACTTTTCTATCTTGTGTTTTCATGCTCTTTCTTTGATTTCTTTGCACTTACTTGCTTCTCACACTCCAAAATCTATGAATCTCCCTTGCTAGGACCAGAATTCATCTCCCTTTGATTGGGCTCTATATGGGACAAAATTATCACAAGGAGGAGAAGGGAAGAAGAAGCATGGAAGACAATAACTTACCTTGATTTCCTAACTTTTCTCAAGTGCTCTTCTAAGTGGTAAGTTCCTCTCCTTCAAATTCTGTTATTCCTCCTCTGGACCAGACTCAAAACATCACCAAATCCATCAATGAAACCATAGAAATGAAGAGGAGAATGAGAGGAACAAGTTTACTCAAGGGAAGAGCATAAAATTCTACATTTTTCTTATCTTTTCTTTGCTTTTTCTCTCTTCAAAATCTCCTCTCCTTGTGCGCCCAAGAGTGCTGGCTTCCTTCTCTATTTTTGGGGTAGAAACAAATCATGGAACTGAGGAGCTGTTGGAACATGGATAAGAAGGAGCTAAAAGTCACTTTATGCAACTTTTTACTTTTGTATTTTAGTCCCTTTTCTTGGCTTTTTCATTTTAGGCTCATATCAACTCCTTTTTGAAATTCGTCTTTTCCATCATATTCCTTAGGCTCTTAGTTATAATAATTTCCTTTGGAATTACTCAAAAAGGATCTAAAACCATTTTGAACCGTTCAGTCAAAGTTTAGATCAACCGACAGTCGAAATCGTTCACCAGAGGGGTTTTAATTGTTCTAGAGGTTCCCATGATATTCAGCGCCTCTGAGAACTCCAGAAAGCTCAAATTTTTTGCTTAAAAAACCCTCCTGTGAGTTTTTCAAATTTTTCAAAAATTACAAAAATACCCCTACTTTCTTTGGTAAATTTTTTGAGCCCTCCTGGCTCTGGTTTTTGGGCATCTTAAACCTCAAATCCTTATTTTTTAATATTTAAAATTTTATCATAATTTTAGTTGGCCCCAATTCCTTCTATTTCAAGGACTTCCTTTTATATTTAGCCTATTTCTTACGTTTACGGAGAAATCAAACATTGCGTTTCTCACATTTACGGAGGGACTGGATGTTACAACGGGAAATGAGAAGGAATGAAGAGAGCACATGAATAAGAAAAAATGAAGCACGTGAGGGGGATTAAAAACACACTCGGGCAGTACGTCATAGGAGGACATCCATTGAATAAAATAACACATTCATGGCAGCATCTAGGAGGGAATAAATCATCCATTCATCCAGTGAAAGTTTCCATGTGAGAATGAGCTGTGGGGTGACTTGTAAGCATGTGAAGAAGATTAATAAAGCATGTGATAAGGCTGGAGGCTGGAGGAAGAACCAATAATACATCATTCATTGAATAAAAACACTTCATTCGCACATCCAACATTCCATCGTAACACTCCAGAATCTCCACTCTATGCCATAGCCATTCCATCTTCCATTCTCCACCATTCTTCTACCTCTATAAAGCATTAAATCTCCATCTTGTGGCTAGCTAGGAGAAGGTCCTTGGTTGAAGCTTGAGTCCATGGATTAGCAAGGGATTTTGAGCTAACAGTTTCATATTATTTTCTTCTCTTTCTATATCAATTTTAATTATTTTATTTGCTTGGTTAAGCTTGTAAGTGATTGAGATAGATGTAATTTATGATTAATGGATGGTTAGACATTGATTATGAGAGAATTTGTTGATTGATTGATTGGATCAAGTACTAAATTTTGTATTTTTCTTTAATTTTTCATGTATGGCATCAAGGTATTCAATGAAATGTATGAGTGAAATTGTGTGCTTGATTGTTTGATTTGAGGATTCCTTGGAGTTTGGTTAGTTAATTGAACATCTTAGGGTATTAATTCAAAGGCTAATTGATCAAATAATCACTCAATTTTAAGTGTTCATCGATCTTAAAGACAAAAATGAATGATTTAGTGCGGGGTTGAGGTTTTAATTCAACATTAGATTATTTATGTCTTGAATCTTGAATGGTAATTCAAGATGCTTTGTTATGAACACAATTAAGGACTCTTAGACCAGAATCAATTACAATTGGATTAGGATAAGGATAGTGGATACCAAAGGATGAATCCAAAGCTAGTCACATATTTATCATTTACTCTATAGTTCATGCAAATTAGGTAGTAATTAGAAATTTTAATTCAATTTCATTTTAATTAGTTTAATTAGATTCAAAACCCCCCTAAATTAAGTAGTCTAGGATCCTCTTACACTTAGAAAACCCAATTGAACATTGAATTCCATTTGTAAGGGAAATGACCTAGGTTGTGCTACTAACTATAAAATTTAATCCAGCCTAGTTTTATTTTAAAGTTTGCGCAACATGATCGTCAGAGACTTGACGGGGGCATATTAATTCTTGAGCCTGATATCTTTTATTTTGTAAACCTTGTTGAGGTTTAACTTGTTTGAAAATAATGGGGCATATTTTCTTGAAAAGAATGATTAAAAGAAAAACCAGAACATTTGAAACTGGGGCAAAAAGTTTGATTCAAAGCAAATTCTTTTAATTACATCCATTGTTTCTTTCAAAAGGAGTTTAAGTCCAGAAGTGAAGCTTCTCTCTATCCTATCATATCAATTTTTTCAGCATTTCACTTCTTTATTATTCAAAGGATAATACTTCAAGTGTAGAACCGGTGCATCTTCCCATTCTGTTACATTCTGTTTAGCCATTGTCTATTACACTTCTCCATTCCCAAACCATCTTACATGACCACATGCACCGCCATTCCTTACATTTTTCCAATTTTAAGGCTTTCGTTCTTTCCAAGCTCATGAGTTTGCATCTCTTAGTACATGATAGCATTAACATTGTTAACTAAAGTAAGAGTGGATTTAGCCTACTGACATTTTAAGCATTAACAATAAAGAGTTGATGAAAGAAGATTATCACATTAGACTAATCATTCTAAGCTAATGGCAAATAAAATCACCCAAAGAAAACCCATTCAAAATAAGAAAAACAGAAATCCCAGATCTTCCTAGCTTAGCAAAATCCTTCATTGGGGCAGGCGAAGAGCTAGTATGTGAAATTTTTCTAAAGGCAAAGGGCTAAAAATCCTACATTTTATAAATTTTGAGATTTTTCATACGTCATATGCTTACATTGAATTTAGACAAAGCATATTTTTCCTTTCAAGTCAAATTAATAAAAAAGGAAACTAAAAAAAGGGATCACATTTATTCTCAGCAATTTATTAAAAAAAGCTAAAAAAAAGAGGATCACATTTTTCTTCATCAATTTATTTTCCAAAAAAATAGTCTAAAATTCAAAATCAGTTTAAGGACATCCAAAAATAATGCCCCTTTTCTTCCCATTTTCCTTTGAGATGATTTTGTTTACAAAAAGAAAAAAAAGGGCTTCAAAGTTCAAAATCAATCTAAAAGCATTTAGAAATAATGCTCCCTTTCTTCCTCTTGCTTTTGAGGTGATCTTGTAAAAAAAAAAAAGGTTCAAAATTCAAAATCAATTTAAGGATGTTCAAAGATAATGTCCTCATCTTTTTCTTCATTTGCAGTTAACTTTGTTTGCATAAATTGTACATATCTTGGGAATAAAAATTTCAAATTTAAAAACTTGAAAAAAGAAAAAACACAAAACCTGCATCCCATATGCATTACCTATTACTAGGTTCACACAGAGGCAAGGAAAAACATACATTTTTGCACTTCAAAAAAAGGAAGAAGAGAAAATAACAACTTGCATCTCATTTGCATCATGCATCTCATATATGCATACATTACATTAAACTAGGCTCACATTGAGGCAAGTAGATATAAAAATTGGCATTTTATGAAATAAAGCATCATATGTTCCACATATCTCACACTTGCATGCATCACATAGACCCTAGTTTACACTGGGGCAAGCAAAAGAAAAATTACATCTTATAAAATAAAGCATTACATCTTTCATGCATTCCTATACTTGTATACATTACATAGACCCAATTCATGCTGAGGTAAGGCAAAAGTAAACATTTGCATCTCATAAAACAAAGTATCTCATGATATACTTTTCACATCTCATACATGCATACATTATGTGAACCCTAAGCTCATATTGGGGCAAACAAAATAAACATTTTGCAAAGCATCTTATATGCTTCTTGCATCTCACCTGGGCATACATTATGTGGACCTCAAGTTCATACTGGGGCAAAGAAAAAACAAAAAATGTACATTCCATAAATTGCAGCATCTCATATACTTCATACTTCTAACGCCTGCATACCTTGATTTATATTGAGGCAAAATTGAGTTGTTAAGTTCAAAAATCAAGCATTTGGCATGCATTATGCATTTCATATAAACGCATACTTGGCATAAAACTTTGGTAAATAAAATAAAGTTTTCAAACTTGAAAAATTCACAAAAAGAATAGGCATCCTAAAAAGTCCTACACCAGAATAGGCACCAAAAGTCCTGCACTAGAATAGGCATCACAAAAAGTCCTGCATCAGAACAGGCACCAAAAGTCCTACACTAGAACAGATATCCCAAAAAGTCCTGCATCAAAATAGGCACTAAAAGTCCTGCATCAAAATAGGCATCACAAAAAGTCTTGCATCAGACACAAGAATAGGCACCCAAAGTCTTGCACCAGAATAGGCATCCAAAGTCCTTCACAAGAACAGGCACTAATAAAAGTCTTACACTAGAACAAGCATCCCAAAAAGTCTTGCACTAGAACGGGCACCAAAAGTCATACACTAGAATAGGCATCCCCAAAAGTCCTACACCAGAATAGGCATCCCAAAAAGTCTTGCACCAGAATAGGCACCAAAAGTCCTACACCAGAATAGGCATCCCAAAAAGTCCTGCACCAGAACAGGCACCAAAAGTCCTGCACTAGAACAAGCACCCTAAAAAGTCTTACACCAGAACAAGCACCCAAGGTCCTGCACCAAAACAAGCATCCCAAAAAGTCCTGCACCAGAATAGGCATCCCAAATGGTCCCACACCAAAAAAGCTCTGGTATAAGCCAGACACCTCTTTAAGCCTTGCTCTAGCAAGCATTTCTTACTTTTTTTTTTTTATCTTTGATCAAGTTCTAGCATTTCCAGGTAAGTTAGCTCACCTTTATCTTTTAACTCACCTTTATCAAAAATTGCATTTTCGATCCCCTTACTTAAAGAATAACTAAAGAGGGAAACATGTAAACATCATATTTTGTTTAGGTCGCTGTTTGCTTTTGTTTATTGTTTAGTTTTGTCAAGGGGCAATCAAACTATCCTAAAAAAAATACATGTTCTTTATCTTTACTTGTTCCTTATGTAAAAACATTAAAAATTTATATTTTCAATTTCTTTGCCCAAGAAATAAGTAAAGAGGGGCAATTGTGAACACTATATTTTGTTTGGGTATACCTCAAAAATAATAATAAAATAAAATTAGTAAAATATTAAAAAAAATAAAAAAAGAAGCTCAATGACCCAAGACCATTAGGGCCCTCGTCTTCTTCCTCCAACCTGAGTAACCTAAAAAAAAATGAAACTATTTAAATAAAAATACCATCTTTAAGAAAATAAAAAAATGAAAAATAAAAAAATATAATAAAAATGAAAAAAAGAGCAAAAAATAAAAAGAACGAAAAAAAATTAAAAAATTAAAAAGGAATTAGAAATAATAATAATAAGAAGAAAAAAGAAGAAGAAGAAGAAAAATAGTATTAAAAAAAGTCCAATATATTCTTTCAACTGGAAACCAATACTTAAAACTCCAATAGCCCAATTAACTGAAAAAAAGAGAGAGAGAAAATAATCAAAAGCCAACAATAATAATAAATTGAGGAACAAAAAAATGGATAAAGAAAGACAAAAAAAAAGAGAAAAGGAAGAAAGGCCCAATTTGAAGCCCAACCATTAGAGCCCAAACAAAAAAAACCATCTGAACCTAAACAAAAACCATTAGAGAAAAATGGAGCCCCAGCCCAAGATCCATTTTTATCAAACTCTACCTGCATCTTTGGCCCTGGTTTCTCTCTAGCAGCCTCACATTCACGCACGTCTACTCCATAATAGGTTGACCTACTAGTGGTACAACTCTAAGCATACAAAGAAGATGGGACAAACAGATGCACAAAAAAGGACATAGAGGAACAAACAAAAAAAGAGGACACACGCAGAGACGCACTGAGTGTAACATCCGGCTCTTTGAAAACCAGAGAAAACGTAAGAAACGTAACGTACGGTTTCTCTGTAAACGAATAAAATTCACTGGATACAAAAGGAAGTCCCTCAGAATGAGATAGTTAAGGTCTTAAAAAATTTGAGAAGCATTGTAGACTCCTAAAAATGAGAATTCCAGGCTCAGATGGAAAGAAAAACTGAGCTAAAATGAAAAAATGAAATTTGACAAAAAACTTATGAAACGTAATGACATTTTTGTAATTTTGAGTAATTTTTGGAATTCACATAGGAGGGCTTTTTAAATGAAAGTTTTGAGTTCTCCAAGGTTTTCCAAGGCCCTAAAAACCATGGGAAGGCCCGTGAGAGCTAAAACCCCTTCGGTGGACGTTTTCCAATGTTAGTATATCTGAACTTTGACGGATTCGTTCTGGAAGGTTCTAGCTCCGATTTGAGTGATTCCAAAGGCACTTTATTAAATTGGGAACATAAATTTTATAATGGAAAAGAAGGTTCTCAAAAAGGAGCTAAAACAAAGGAGAAACAAAAATGCCAAGAACGAAGGGTAAAATAAAAATTTTTGCAAACCCATTCTCCTCCATTTATAAATAGGTGGTGCCTCACTCTGTCCTTCATTTAGCTTCAGATTGTTCTGCCCAAATTCAGAGAAGAAACCCTAGGAGAAGGGTACACCAAGGGAAGAAGAAGAGGAGAAGCAATTCAAGCTTTAAGGTATGGTTTCTTGGTAGTTTTTCATGCTTTCTTTCATGCAAACCTCCTTTCCTCCATTCTCCTTTGTTTCCTTTGATTAAAATGAAGTTTATAAATCTGTTTTAAGGGAGAAACTTAGGGGAAATTTCGGATATGAAGAGAGGAGCTTGGAGAAAGCAAGATTCAAGTGAGAAAAAGCAAGAAAAGAAGGTAATTTCTCCTCTCATGGTTGCTACATTTGGTTTCCCTCCTCCTCCATTTCACCTAACATAAGAAACCCTAGGAGGACTTGGTTTTTAGGCAGAACCAAGGGTGAATATAAGGAAAAAGGGTGTGAAAATTAAGAATATGCAAAGGGAATTAACAAAAAGCCATTAGATTTCAAGATGCAATTTCTAGGGTTTCAATTTCACCTTGTAAAATTTAATTTTGTACAATGATTTCTAGGCCTAAATGAGAGTTTAAATGAGCTCCTAAGATCCCTAAAAGTCTCCCAATGTGCTTCCTCCATCAAGAAAGCAAAGCAAAGTCCATGGAGAGCAAAATGCTTCCTAGGTATGGCCAAGAGCGTTTTGTGTACCAAGGGAGAGTTTTAAATTTTTCTAAACCCATTTTTGAGTCATATATGATGAATGAATATGAAGGGAAGCCTTGAAAAAAATTTAGGAAGCATGGAAAGTAAGATGGTGCTTTATGTTCCATAATATGACCTAAAGAAGCAACATATAGTTAGGCTCTTGGTTTTAATTGTGTGATGACTCCAAGAGGCTTAAAAGGAGTCAAGAATCATATTTGAAAGGAAAAAATGGATCCTAGAATTTATTTAAGGGGTGTTGCTTCATTAGGTGCAATTATGGAACCATAATGAGGTTTATAGATCAAGTTAGTATCTAAGCAAGTTGTGTGGCTTTAGAATTAATTCTATGGACCTAATTGGCTTCCATAAATTGTGCTTAGGCCAAGAGAAATCATCCCTACGCTTTTGTGTATGTGTGGCCAAAAAAGGGAGCTTGAATTCAAGAGAAAAAGTGTGTATTGTATCCAAGGTAGCTCTCTCCACCTTCTCTTATGCATGGATATATGCTTAGCTTGTCTTAAAATGTATGTATGTGTATTTTCAAGCCATGAAAAGTATGCTAGCATGATTTCATGATGACATATTATATTTCTAAATGATGTTATGATATTTGTTTGGGTTTGTTTGAGTGTGGTGAGGCCAAGAACCCTTAGCCATGGTGAGGATGAGCCAAGAACCCTTAAGATTAGTTAAAATAAAGCAAAGAGTCTCCCAAAAGTAAGATGGACTCCCAAGAGCATGGTTGAGTCCAAGAATCTCATAAAAAATGAATGAGGAAAGTCCAATATCCACAAGAAATTAGGTGAGGGCAATCCACTTGCTTGGCAAGCCTTTGTATGCTATGTATGACTTTCTCAAGTGATGAAAATGCCTCTTGAATGTTTGCACATGTCCACATGACCATACGTGCATTTATGAGACTTGTTTGCATCCATTATGTATGATTGAATAGGAGATGAGCTATTAGGATTCTTTGAATCTCATCCCTTCCTTTCCAATGATCTAACATGCTAGGTGGATCAAGCGGACAAGGTAATGGAAGCCAACCACCTTGAAGATGAGAGTATGACACCCAAGAACATGAATTTTGCTACCTTAAGGCCATACAAATGGAAAAATATGTAACTAATGGATGTATATGTATTATAATGTTATGAACACATGTATTTATGATAACATGTCATGTATGAATGGGAGGATGTATTATGTAACCATTAGATTATGATTTAAGCATGTTATGGCATTGTAACTCCTTGAATGCTATTATGGAATTGTGTATAAGTGTGGGTAACATGGCCAAAATGAGAGGCATGAGGTTTGGGATCATGTGGGAAGCTCACATAAGTCCTAATTATGCTTTTAGACTTGTCCAAAAGGTTCCAAGCCCCAAGGAAAGCTATTTGGATATTTTGGTATCCTATATGGAGCTAAAATTGATTATAATAGAACCCTATATCACTTTTTATTCGAATGAGTTCTTCTTAATTTGAGATTTGGTATGCAAATAGATCTTGTTGAGTTATTTTTGGGAAGCTAAAGAACATAATTTTCGGAGGCCTAGAGCATATTTGATGAATTTTCAAAGTTGGGAAACTTTTTGGTTTTGGTCATGTCACTGTTCACTCAGGTCCGAAAATGAAATCTGTGACATAAGGCTCAAATGATGTCTAATTGCCACCAGATTTTATAAAAAGAAATTAGACATTTCTAGTGACTTGTATCAACTAGAATCACCTCAATTGGATGTCTAGAGAGGGAGATATGAATTTTTAAGAAATCTATCTAGTATCAGGAGCTTCAGCTGACCTCTGTTACTGTTTTATTAGATTTCGAGATCTGGCTGTGCCTGAACTGGTCTAGAGTTATTTTTCCCATCTAGCTAACATCCACAGCATTTGAGATTGGTATCATTTGTATACATTGGAGTTTTGTGGAATTAATTGGACATTTTTGAAGTTTGCTATAGAATTCTGTGATAGCACCAGTGGACAGCCTAACCTCTGGACAATTTCGAATGTCAAACGTCCTCTGTGTTAGATTTTATGGTCTGGACATATTTTTAACATAAATTATACATGTGTATCTTTTTCGAATGGCCAAAAATATATGATTTAGATATTTTTAGAATTAGTTATAATTTTCCAAAGTTATGACAGAATTGAGGACAAATCTGGCTGAAAATGAATATGTATATTTCATGCTTCCCTTCGAGTTCCTTGAGTTGTAGGTCACTTTTCATGATGCAAATGAGTTGTATTCATGTAATTAAATATGGGAATGTGATGTATGAGCTCTCATGGTCCACGTAACATCGAATGAAAATTTTTTACGCGATGCAATGCTCAATTATTCATTATTTAATGCTATTTTTTTTGCTCTTCCATGAGTTACATGATGTGAAGCATGAGAATAGCATTGGATAAGCTAAGAAAATTATGGTGTTACACTGCGAGGGATTCGAGAGGAGGAGCTTTTAGGTTTTAGAGAAGGGTGCGAGAGAGAACTAGAGGGGAGGAAAAGGCTTTGATTGGCTTCGAGAGGAGAGATTGAGAGGAGGCTAAAAATTAGAGGAAGGAAGGATTCGAGTAGAGAAAGAAGGATTGAGAGTGAGTGAGAGATATAGGGAAGTGGGGAGATTGAAAGGAGAAGTTGTAGAGAAAAGGAGATCAAAAAATCAGGGAAGGAGAGGGATAGAGGCTGTGAGATAGAGAGAGATTGAGTGCGAAAGAGGGGGAGAAATTGGGGATTTTCGATTGAGATAAAAGAGAGCAGCAAGAGGCCTCTAGCCGTTAAGACCAAGAAGGAAAGGAAGAGGAAGTCACTCGAATATACACAATAGCGACCTGAGAGGGAAGGAAAGCTCAAAGACATAACAACAAAGGCCCATGACCTGGAGGCTCATGACCTAATGAAAACAAGAGGGCAAGAAGCTATCCAAGGAGATGGTTGGAAGAGATATCCTATGGGTCATCAAGGAGGGTGTTAAGAAAATGGAAGAATGCATAGACAAACAATTGAATTTCTTTCAGTGTTATTTCCCTAATTTCTTTTTATCTTATTTTACTTTTAATTTTATTCCTTCTTATTTTACTTTTTGAATTTCTTTATTTCCTTTTTTTTATTTTTCATTTTATAGCTTTAAATTCTTTTCTTTTTAATTCACATGTTATTTGTTGGGGGAATTAAAATAGAATGAAGGTCATATTAATTTTGCACAACTGACTTAGCATAATCATTCTTAGTAACGGGTGTTGTGGAGCGCCTAACACCTTCTTCGCTCACAGTCGACTCTCGAATCTATTTTCTGGCTCATAGATTATTTTTTTTTCAAATAAAAAAGTTTTTCTAAAGTTTTTCTTTTACAAATTAAAATTTTGGTGGAGACTCCTACAACTTTTAATTTTGATTTTGGTTTTCGGCTTCCGAAAATTGAAAAATAATTTTTCTTTTATAGTACCATGTGGTTGCATTTTTGGGTGTGACAATCCACACTTTTAATATCTAATCAAACTTAAATAAAAATGTGTGTTAACTCAATTATCATATGATCACTAATAAAATTGAATTTATAATATCTCAATAAATTATTAGCTAAGTCGTATTTATGAAACCAAAATAATATAAATAATGTGAGCTCACAAATAATTTTTTTTTCAAAAAAAACATGACCTAACCTTCTACCAAAACCCATGATCCACCTACCATAATTGTCCCTATTAAATCCACCATTACCCGCAAGCCTTGGAATACCTTTAGACACACCATCACAATTTAATTTGATCCAATTTTCTTTGGGAGGAGACCACAAAACATTGTCAAAAAACTTATGCTTAACACTAGGCAGCCTATCCAAGTTGTAACTAAAAGTATTATGAGCTTCCATAATTCCAAGAATAACTACTAGAGGATCATTCAATCACTTGAAATTTTCTTAAAAAATAACTTTGTTACACCACACCTAAAGTGACCAAATAACATAAGTCGATGTGTGAGCCCCCAAAAAAATTGTAAAAACTACCCATACATATGTGTAAGTTTAAATGAACCCACGAAGATAATTATGTACTAAAAAAATCTGCCCATTTATCATGCATGAGAAACCAACATCTACAAAAGCTTCACTCTCCGACAATCTTAAAGAACATGCAAATTAATAATCTCTTGTCTGAAGACATTATCACATGCACACCTATTATACATCATTTTCTCATAACACCTATTATGCAGTATAACCATTGGAAAATTACAAAATTTTCAGCCAAACTGAAATTTTTTGGTGAGAATAATTATACACCATTTTCTTCAAGTGGAGCCTTCATTATGATTCCAGTCTTTTCATCTCATTAAGCCACGGGCCATAATGTCTCCCTCATCATCATCTTCACCTTCAGCTGGGCTCCATTGTTGATTTCAATTTTAATTTATATAAAATTTGTTAGAACTTATGTTCATATTTTAAACATTTATAAAATTAAAAATTTATTTATAATATGTTATATTTTATAATTTTATTAAGTTATACTGAAATGTTTTAATAACTAATTATTTCATTAAATGTCTAATTAATATATTTAAAAACAAAAATTGTACGTCACCTAATATATTTATGAGACGTGAATATTTTAACAGTATAAATCTCATATTTCTGTTAACATTGGAAAATTTTATTTTAAAATTAAAATCATTTTTATTTTCTTAAATTATTGAAATATATTTTTTGTCACATTTAATTTTTACATCAAACATAAGGATATATTTAATATTTATCCATCTTATTATACGTAAATCTTATAAATTTTGAACATAAAAAAGTTTTAAGAAAAAGTTACTACTAAAGATATCAACATTTATAAACTATAACATATTATTTGATTACACAAATAAATAAGCTATTTTAAATAAATTTATTATAGAAGATAAAATTTATTTTTCTGTAATTAAATTAATATAATTGTTGCCATCAGCTTATCCACATTCATTTTGTCACCAACTACCTTTTGTTATCTATATATGTTCTAATACATATGCTTTATAGATGGATAATTTTATCGCCATAACTTTTATATTCATAACTAGTCACTAGTTTAGATAGATTTATTTGTTTTAGAAAAATAAAAACAAAGTAGTTGTGTACTTGTGTTGTGCTGCAGCCGCAAGAGTTTGTGTAGACGCGTTTAACTTCCCTCCTGGAACGTAAATTCCAATTTAAATAAAGTAAATAAGTGAATGAATATTTAATAATTGCAAAATTGATAAATTTAATTTTTGTAATTAATTTTGAGTGTGACTACATGGACTGTTATGTACTGTCTAAAATTTAATTCTGCTAAATTTGTTATTTATCACATTTCTAAAATGGGAAGGTGACAAAATACAAGATAATCTCATATATGTATGTCTTCAAATCAAAAAGATCAAAATCACATAATACTGTTAAAACTTTTTTATTTGTATAAATAAGAGAAGCTCTTACAAAAATTTCAATGTAACCTCCCTTAAAATATGGATTGTTTCCAAATTAATTACAACACCCCAATCATGACTTATACATTGATCTAAATGAGACCTCCTCCTCAATACCCACAACACAATTCAAACTCAATATAACTTTGTACATGGAAGCAGGATTTGCTTATAAGGAGCTAAAGTATATTACAATTAATTTAAAATGCAAAAAGCATTGTCTACAAGTGCGAAACTCATCAACAGAATGCTAATCCACCCTTTATATTTAATAACATGTGTATATATATATAATTTTATTTTGTATCTATTTTATTATTTATTAATTTAATGTAATCATTTTTGGAAATATTTTTGGATAAAGAGGATTAAATAGTTTTTTGCCTGTTCTGAAACATTCCCTTCTCATAGAAATTCAACATTCTCAACTTTCCTTATGGGAGTGAAAGTAGATGGTTTTGTGGGAAAGTTACACTCTTACGAATGTGACATTCCCAAGAATATTTTTCTAAAACTTGAAATAAACATTGAAAGCTATTCCCGTGAAGCATTTTCAGAGACCAAAAAGTAATTTCCCGAACCAAACGGGCTCTGAAGATAGTGCCTATATATTTCAAATATTTCTCTTTCTTACTATATATACTATTGGCTGCAGTGCTTGATTTTAAACATTAATTTTTGAGAGAGGTGTTGAGATGTGAAATTTTACTTGTAATAATCTTGTTAAAAGTATAGAGTATAAGATGGTTGTGGATCTATGTGTATCTTTTCTGTATAAAATATAAGATGGTTGCATAAAATATTAAAAGTGTTGTATAAAATATAAGATGGTTGTATAAGAATGTGGGACCTACGTGAATCTTTTGTGTAAGATGGTTGTGGATCTCATAACTTTAAGATAGATATTATTTATAAATTAATTCTCCTAAGGGCTATAAATGAATTCAACCTTAACATGATTAAATTTATTTATTTAAAATAAAACAATTCAATTCAAAGACGAACTCAAACTTTAAATTAACAAAAAATTATCCTCGAACTCATCTTGTTTAATTATTCACGAGCAATATTATAAAAATAATATATAATTATATGCACATATAAAAATTGAACTTAAAAGAAAATTATGAACTTTTACACTATATATGTATGCATATAAGAATATTATATAAATTTATATATTACTATGAGAGCATCTAAAAAGCAGTTACAATCACATATCAGAACAAGAAGAAATTTGCTAAGAAATTAACCAAGCCTAATTTGAACTTGTTATAAGTCAAATCCAAATAATTCACAAACAATTTAGTTCATTTGCACTCTTGTTTTCTATAATTATATTGTAAAGTCATGTCTAAGTTTAATATAATGATTTTTTAAAATTTTTATAAAGTCAATTAAAAGCAGATACAATCACATATCAATAGTGAGACAGCGGAAGCAATGCTTGTGCAAAATTTTTCTTTTATTTTTTTATTTTTTTAAATAACATAAAAGGTCTATATAACCTGGAAAGAAGGAGGAATTGACAAAGGTAGTCAAATCAAACTCACCACCATCTGTTTTAGAGTAGTTTAGATACTCATATCTGCTGTTCTTTTAACAAAAAATGTTTCTTTTGCACACATGATTAAAAACTCAGTGATTTTATGTAATTTTTTTATATAACTCAATAATAATACAATTATAATTGGAATATTTTTACAAGGAACATTCTATTTTACTTTTTTTTTTGGGCCAAGCCATTTGAAAACTTTTAATTTGTATTTTTTCAAATTATAGTACTACATTGTATGGCAAAATCCTCTGTTTCAACCAGGTACCCAATGGAAGGTGGTGATTTATCTACATTTCTCACCTTCATATATTTTTCGCTAGGATGCTCATGAAGCTAATCCAACATGATCAAATTTGGTTATTTAAATTTTAAATTATATTGGACCAATAAAAGCAAAAAAGTTAGGATTCAAGAATTAGCCTTGAACCAAAATAAAGCCAAAAACACTTCAATACTTATTCTCTTAAGTTGAGTTAATACCAACATTGTCCACATGGTTCAGTGTTTTCCTTCATCTGCTTTGCCTAACCTTTTAAAGTATAAGGATTTAATGGCATAGTATCCACCATTACCTTCCATCCTATCTCCCCCTCCCCCCAACCCAAAAAAAAAAAAGAAATAATAAAAAAATGAAGACTACCAATGGCAACAAATTCTAATATTAATTTACAATGAGTAAATTAAATATTTGTAAGCACGCTAGAAATATACCCCACTAGAAAACCAACTTGATATATATATTGTATGATTAACATAATTTATTTATCTATCTATCATCTAATTATTATGATAAAAGAGTTCCACCTCTTTGAAATGTTAACATGTGGTGCTTCAAAATGGATTCCAAACCTTTTACTTATGAATTGCATCCTGTGGATCAAGAACTACTTGATGAGATATTCACTTCTACTACATCAACAGTGAAATCATAAGAGGATGACGAAAAAGTATTCTAGTGATGGGGGAAAATTCAAAGAAGTTGATCTTCTTTCATGAAGCAACAAGACAATCAACATTGGTGGGGTTAGGGTTATGATATTAATGCTATGGCAAACATGAATGCATTAGAGGAAAATACTTTGCGAAAGAGATAGAATGACCATGAGTTATATTAGAAGAAGTTGCTTGGCCTTGGTTCATCTTTTACACTGAATCCACAAGGAGTAAACTAGGATCTAAAGGGAGAAAATGTAAAGATTGAGTTATCCATGATAAGGATTTTAATAGTTTGTTCTCAGAATCGAAAGATAGAATGGACTTGGATTCTAGTACCAAGTTACATAATACATGCCCCCATGTTATAGTTACAAAGGACAATTATAAGGAAAGGTATAGTTTGTGGAGAAAATCCTTATTGGTAAAACTACTGGGGAAGGGGATTGGCCTAAGTTTCTTGAAAGCTTGCTTAAAGAAACTATGGAAATTGTAAGGTTTAATCCATGTGTTAGGCTTGGAAGGTGATCCTTATTTGTTGTTTCATTTACTATTGGAGAAGATTTCCTCCATGCTTAATGATCATTACCATTGTTTAGTGGTTTAAAGATGTCGTCCAAATTTTCATCCTTTGGATGCTAATAAATTGACTAAGACCACCGCTTGGATATGTATTCTAAGACTACCTATTAAAGTTTTACAATATTTATTTATTATAGAGGATTCCAAACTTCGTGGGAAAAACTTTAAAGGAAGAGTCATTGACATCTTTGGCTTCTAAAGGTAAATTTGCTAGGATTTATGTTGAAACCAATTTGAAGAAGCAGCTTTTTTCTAGTTTCTTACTAAAGGGAAGGGTGTACAAACATAAATGCAGGAGGTATAAACATAATCAATAAGATTGTTGAAAGGAGAAGTTTATATTGACACTAAAGCAAAGGAAGATCTTTCTATTAATGGTAATTAGCCTTTATTAAATGGTGACACTATCATTGATCAAATGAAGAAGAAGGAATCAACCTTTAGCTTATGGGTGTTTGTTAAATGGCCTAATCAATGAAAATCAAGCATCTTATCATGTAAGGAAATCTACTAAAAGAAAGATACTTCTAATACTATGGTGACTTCATTAGGTAAATATTGTCAAGCAATGTTATCGACAAGAAAATGAGTGGGGCCCAAGTAGAGTCTAAATGAAAATTCAAGAGTATGACGAAGCAAGGAACCAATGACTTATTTCTAGGCCAACTTAAAGTTAAGGTATGTCATATCTCAGTAAACCATGTGGTTTTGATGCACAACAAGTGTCAAAGCCTATCATGGATAAGGAAAAATGGATTTGTAGCCCATATAACGTTGTGGAAGTACATAATAGTATGTCAAAGCTAGTTTAGACAAGTTTAGGCCATGCTTCGAGTTGAGAAACCCATTCACTATTTTGGATAACTAAGTAGTAATGTATCTTTGGACCTTGTTTCCATTAATCATAATAAGGGTTGATTTTTAACAAGGATAAATAGATTTTGGAAGGACATCCTTTAGTGAACCCTTATTAGGAAATATAATTTTCCATGTTGTAGAACGTTCACGTGAAGATCTAGAGTGGCCTCTTTGGAGCACTAATATTGGAGAGTATGTTATACAAAATGATGTTGAGGACCATAAGAAGTCTAGGTATTATTAGCCTTTGTCTTCATCTCTTTTTATTTAGTTACAGATTACTTTATTTGCAATTGTAGAGGTACATGTGCAAGGTCATTTCCAAGCCTGATTAAGGACCTTACTAGAGGATACAAGTGCTTTTATAGTGCTAGGTGAAGTAAGACAGAGTGGAATAGTAGCTAAATTAATATTTAGGAAAATGGGGTTCTCAAGTATGGAAAAGGAAAAGGCACAAGGCTTTTCAGGAGGCATTTGGTGCTTATGGAAATAAGATATTGTACTATGGATGTGTTACTAAAGCATGACTAGTTATATTCATCTTTCAGTTCAAAAAAGGAACTTCAAAACCATGGTTTCATACTATTGTGTATGACAATCCATGTGGAAATAAAAGAAAGGAGTTGTAGGATAATCTTGATTTGATTTGAAACCATTTTGGTAGCCCCGGTACTTAGTAGGGGATTTCAATCTTTCTTGTATGCATATGAGAAGAGAAGGGGTCCCAACAATGAATGAATCTCAAACATTGATTTCTAAATATGGTTTGAAGTTGCTTTCTTGATCACTTTAGGCTTCCAAGGCAGAAATTTTACTTGGAAATGCAATTTAATTGAGATTAGATTATGCTATTGTTAATGATGAATAGTATGCTTACTTTGTTGATCCTTTAATTGTTCACCTCCCAAGTTTAAATTTGATCATTCTCCTCTATTGTTGAAACTTTCCTCAAATAGCTCAAAAGAACAACTCTTTCTCTTTTTTTAGTTCTTGGCCCCTTAGGTGCAACACCTCGATTTTGTCAATATGGTCAAAGTTGCTTGCAAAAATAATGATAATTAGCATGAAGCTATAGATGAGTTCATACTTTTGTTAAGTTATGGAACAAAAAAGCTTTTGGAAATATCTTTACTTGTAAGAACTATATTCTAAGGTGTTTACTAGGCATTGAGAATAAATTAAGTATATTCACTAATTCATGTCTTGAGGATCTTCAGCAAAATTTATGGTACTAGCCTAAAGAAATTCCAATTCAAGAGGAATTGTTTTGCCTTCAAAAGTTAAGGTGTAACTGGCATACTTATGGTGATAGGAACACCTGATTTTATCACAATAGTATTCTTGCAAGAAGAAAGAAGAGTAAAATCAAAGCACTTAAAGATGAAAATGGTGATTGGATTTATGACTTGGGTACCATTTGCCTAATGGTTATATTTCTTCCATAATATTTATACTAATGGCCAACCTAATTTTAATGCTTTGATACTTAAGGGCAAATTCCTCCCTCTTGAAAGTTCTATTCACTAGAGACTTCAAGTAAACATAAAAGAAATTAAAGAAGCTATCTTTGGGATAAATGCTTTTAAGGTCTTTGGACCCTTAATGCACTTTTCTTCTAGAGCCAATGGGAAGTCATCTTTATGTTAGTTATTGATTTTTGTGGAATCCATATTTGAAAATCCCTATAAAGTACCCTCTATCCATAACATTCTTATTATGCACATAAAAAATATGATAATCCTGAGACAATTCATGAATTCAAGCTTATAAATTTGAGCAACATAATTTATAAATCTATCATGAAGATTATTGCTAATAGGTTACAGGAGATCATGGATCACTTAATGGCTCATAACTAGTATAGTTGTGTTCTTGGTTGCCATAGTATTGATAACATTATTATTGCCTAGGAAGTTGTTCATACCATGAGATAGACTAAAGGGAGGAAGGCGTTTATGGCAATAAAAATTGATCCTAAGGAAATGTATGATCAACTCAAATGGGACTTTGCATGATACTCCCTAGGATATAGGTATTCCTAATTATATCTCTGTCCTTACATGGCACTATATTCCTTCTTTTAGCATGCAAATTTTATGGAATGATGAAAATATCAATCATTTTAATCTTTTTGATAGGATCAAACAAGATGATCCAATTTCTCCTTATAGCTTTGTTTTATGCATGGAGAGACTTAGCCAGATTATTTATGATCCTATTTTTAAAAAGAAATGACATCCCATAAGACTCAATAAAAGGGGCTAGAAATATCCTATCTTTTCCTCGCACATGATGTTGTAATTTTTGTTGAGGGTTCTTTAAAATAGGCTGGTATTAATCATGGATGTCTTGATAGGTTCTATATAAGCTTTGGTTAATGAGTTTACTCCATATTATTCATGTTATTATACATATTTTTTTCATAGTAAATATGGTTTTAACCTCTAATTAAAGGGTAAATAAAACTTTTATAAATAAAACAAATACACTTAGGATGAATAGCTTCATACTCAACTTTTATATTGTAAATGATAAGTTTTGTTTTAAGTTTGAGTATATTGAGAACTAATCATACTTTGCCCTTACTGTATAGTGCATGTTTAAGAGAGGAGTGAAATTCCATATGTCAAAGAGGCTTTAGAGTGCTTGCAGCTATAGTTTTTAGAAGCTTGCCACGGCTAGAATTCATCAAGTTGCAACTGAAAGGAAAGAAAATGAAGAGAAGCTTGCAGGGCAACTTGCGCCACTGCTCAACCTACTCGCACTATGATGAACTGTAACATAAAAGCTAAACTTGTTGTGGCAAGAATGTGCCGCGCCATGGCTCAAGGTAAGACAAGTGGAATGCCATGATGAGGAAAGTGCTAGGCCATGGTACACTATCACATAGAAGCAAAATTTGCCACAGCGTGAGCATGCCCATTCCATCCAATAGCAAAACTCACCATAGCATGAATGGTGAGGCTGTAATGTACATTCTTCGAGGACCTAACTTTGTCATGGCACGATATGTTGAGCTGCAGCATGATACATTTTATCAAAACATTGCATTTTCTTTGCCAAACTTTTAAGGGTTTCTTGCTTAATATGGCCTTTGCTATGAGGGGAGTCATCATTTTGGGTTGTCTTTAGTTTGTTCCAAGTGTTTAGAGGCTAGGGAGAAGCTAAAGAGGCATCTTGAAGTAGAAGAATACTAGGGATTGAAGATTAAAGTTGAAACTAGCTCCATTTCTGAGTTTCTTCTTTCCTCCTTTTATTCTTATCATTTATTCTGATGTATTTGACTTTTGCTTCAACTTTGTCTTTGGTTTTCATGAATATGTATAGCTAAACTCCTTAATCTAAGATTATTAAAAACTCTTATATGGATTAGTGGTTGTTCCTCACTCTAATTTTGCAATTAATGATGAATATCTATTCATTCAACTTCAGGCTTCATGCTCTTTAATTGATTGGCCAACAATTAGATTGATTTGATACTTTGCTTGAACTTGGAAAAGGAAAAAGGAAGTTAGATCAAGATATGAGTGGTGTGAATACTTGAAACTTGCTAAGGAAGGTCGATGGCTTAGTTATGAGATAGGAATATACTCATTAACTTTACATGGTCTAATTAGGTATTGTGCTAGCAATTTGATCTTAGTTGGTTTTATAAGAAATTATGAAATTGATGGGATAACCTTATATGAGATTTGGTGTAACATCCGAGTTTTCGTAGAAACAAGAATTTAAGGTTTCAAAAAAAATTTTTAAGCCTTAGCTATAGTGAGGATGCCTGTTGGCTATAGCGAGGATGCCTGTTAACTATGTTGGAGATTGTGCCATAGGCCAATCATTTGTAAACATTGTGCTTCTTCACGAATAAAAGTTTTTCTATTACAATTATTATATTTGCATGTTTCTATAATAATTATATCCTTGGATAAATTATATTAGTTATCCTAAATATCCCTAGTTGATCATCATTGTGGGAACGATGATGAATTAAGACGAGTACGATTTTGATTGATGATTATGTGTTAATCATGTATGGAGATACAAATCAAAGTCATAGGCGCCTGTTAGGAACAGGGCGCTGGATCGACCTGTCATGAGGTAGCTTTATGGATTAGGTCATAAGCGTACCTTATATATAATAGTCTCATTAATCCTTTATACCTGAGATCATCATAGATTCCAACATGAAGGACACTGTGCTTTGGCATTGTCAAAAGTCACCTTTGACTGGGTGATCATAAAGACTATGGTCGGGCATAGTGGACTCCATGTAGAGGATGATGAGTGGTCAAGATAGAATTTGTTCCTCTGGTTAACAAAGAGATATCTCTGGGCCCCTCGATGAGTGAGACTGAGAAATGCATGGCCATGCTTAGATAGAAGAGTTTTCCATTCGTTCTGTTGGTCTGCACGTAAATCGAGAAACTAATGATCAAGTAAGATAAGGATGACATTTTTATGCCTCACGCTCAATCAAGATATCGTGTGATAAAAAGGATATGACAGGGTTATACGATAGGTTGTATCAGATCACTAAACCCTATGTGATTTGGGTAGTCACTATGTCTTGCTAGAGGCCACTGGTGACTTATGGGTGCAATAACATTGTTAGCCCACTGCCAATATCATATAGGCCTACAGGGTCGCACACAAGAATGAATCAACTTGAACAAGAATGTCCAAATTCATGGAACCTAGAATTATGTCCAGATTCGATGAATGTTACACTTAATGAGGGTGAGATAATTATATATGTATATATGATATATATATATATGCAATTAATTCAAAATATAAGTATATATATATATATATATTTATATTTGATATGAATATATATATTGTATTATATGTTTCAATATATATATATGTATATTTATTTATAAATGAATTAGTTAAAATTGAATTTATGAGATAAATTCAAATTTCAACTAATTTGTTTAAGATTAATTTAAATAATGTATTTAAATTAACTAATTTAATCTAAATATACCTTTATAAAAGGAGAAGTAGGCTAAGGTTTAGATACACAAAAAAAAAGGAGTTAGCTTTCTAAAATCCTAAGCTGTCACCCTAGAGAGAAAGAGCATGGTCGTACACCTGGAGAGAGAAAGTGTACGGATGCCTAGAGAGAGAAGATCGTCTTCTCATCAATTCGCGTACAGACGTGGTGAATGAAGGTGCTAGCATGCCTTTCAAGTTGCCAGATCATTTGTGTGGATACCAGTAGAGGGGCCTGCACATAGACGTCAGTTTCAGAGATCCGAAAGGACAAAGCACACTACAAAGGTAAAATTTATCTCATACTCGGTTTAATCAAGTCGACGGATCCATGGGAGGAAATGAATTAAAATTTTCGCTGCGTGTACGGTCCGTTTCTTTCAAGCTATAGCAAGGATGCAAATTCACTATAATGAGGATGCTAGTTCGCTATAGAGAGTTTGTGGCTATACAAAATCTGGGAATTTCTAGCAATAACGCAAGCTATAATAAGAATAGTTAGGAAGCTCGAGCAATAGCGAGAGGTGACCCTCGCTATAGCGAAAACTAATTAAGAAAACACTAAAGAGGGATTTAAAATGGAAAAATTGAGTAGTCCAGGGTTCTTAGAAGCCCTAAAACCCATAGGAACCTTGGGATGGTTTAAAACTCCTTCAGTGAACAATTTCAGCAAAGATTGACCTAAACTTTGACCAAATAGTTTGAAAAGGTTTTAGATCCAAATTCAGTGGTTCCAAAGCTATTTTAGAGGTTTAAAAACCTAAATTTTATGATGAAAAAGATAGTTTTTGAAAAGGAATTGAAATGAGCCCAATGAGATAAAACCAAGAAATATGGACTAAAGTGTAAAATGAAAAGTTGCAAAAAGTGCTTTGGTGCTTCTTAGAAATGTTCTCCCCCACCTCTGGATAGACTTTTAGCTAGCTGAAAATAGAAAGAAGCACTGCTAAGGAGGGCACACCATGAGAGGAGAAAAAGGGGAAGAAAGACTCTAAGAAAAGGTAAAGAAATTGATGATTTTTCCCTTAGTAACTTGGTTCCCCTCCTTCCCACCTTTCCTTCCATGGATTTATTAAAGTGTTTAGTTTTTTTTTTGAGCCATGTCTAGAGGAAAGGAGTTCAAAATTCAAGAGAGAGGCAAAAGCAAAGAAGAAGACTCTTGGAAAAAGCTTGAATCAAGGTAGATATCCTAGCTTTCCATGCTTTCTTCTTCTTACTTCTTGAGAGATGATTTTTGGCCTTATAGAGAACCACCAATAAGAAGTAAAATCTGACCTAAACCAAGGATGAATTTTAGGAATTAGAGTGTGGGAAACAAGAATATGCAAAGAGAACAAAGAAAGAGTCAATGAAATGCAAGAATGGGATTATTAGACTCTTATGTATAGTGACAAGTTGGGCAGTGAATTTGTGAGATCTAGGTTTTTGGATCCTTTAGACATGTTTAAAGGTCTATTTTGATGCTTTCCAAAGTGCTCAAGAAGTCATGGATAGGGTGAGAAAGCGTTTGGACACATTATGACCCATTTTGGTACTTATAAAGTTCATTTTGGCACCTTACGTCACAAACTGACCAAATGAAGGAATTTTCCCATAAAATTTAGCATGAATCCAAGCTCTATCTAAGGATTTTTGTAAAGCTAAGAACGGTATTATTCAGAGCTCTAGAGAATAAATTATGAATTTCTAAAGTTGGGGAAAATTCTTAGATTTGGCATTTGCATTATTTATATGGTCAGTTTCTTCTCTTCTGTCATTCATGGGTCAAATAGAGTTCAATTTCCTTGAGATTTAATAGTTAAACTAAACCTTATAAGCTTTCTATAGCCATAAAAATCACTCTATTTTAATTTGTATTAAGGGAGATATGAATTTTTGAAGTTGGAACTTACTGTCAATAGTGTAGCAAGACCCTCAGTAACGTTCCATCAATTTTCATTAGCTTAATATCTTTTTCTGGGTATAAGGATATTTTTCCTTAAAGTAGACATCTATAGCTTTCCATATGGGTATAGTTTACACGATTTGGACTTTTGTGGAATTAGGTATAAAGTTTTGAAATCTATATCAGTAAACTATATTAAAACTCTATGACAGCCAGACTTGTGATGCTTCTCTATTGTCAATCATGGCCCAAATGATGTTTTCATAGTTGAGATGTATTTTTATCATAAAGTTAACATTCAGGGATTTCTAGAAAGCTATGGTTTGTTGGATTTTAAGTTTTTTAGATTTAATTATGAATTTTTAAAATCTGTGTCAGAAAATTGAAATTTGAGCCTGAAAATAAGCATGTATTTTTTGATGTGTGGGGGCTCTAAATCTCAATTGCATGAGATGTTTTATGATGTTTATGAGTTGTATAGATGGATTATGAGTAGAGGATGATGTTTGGGAATTCACGGGGTTTACGAAATATAAAAGTAAAACTTTAAATCCTACATAATGTGGAATATGGCATGGTCATAATGCTTTTTCCCTGTGAATGGTCATGCTGAGGATGTGGAATCCTTGCAAATGTATGAGGAAGGTTAAAGTAAGGCTAGAAGTTAGATGGTGTTACATTGAAAAAAATACTTATAGGGATAAGTGAATGCTAGACTAACATGTATCATCTTGAAGAGCAATAGTACTGAATGTTGAGCAAATTGGCATGAAACACAAGAGGGACTAATAATCTTAGATGCTAATATTCACCCAAAATACTAATCTTAAACTCTGCTATTATATAATTCATAATCATTTCTTTTTATTACTAACACTTAAAATCGATTTGCTTGATTTAAGTTAAGGTGTGAATTTTGGTACTTGACAATGTTTTGACAACAAATTTTCGAGGGAATAATCTTTTTTTATCACTATATTGCTATCACGATACGTATACTTGCATATACGCTTCAATACTAGCATACTTATTTTGAACTTAAGCATTGTGCATAGTTTTACCTTAGTTATTTTCAATTCCTTTTCTGTTCTATTTTGCAGTGGCTACCCTCTATGAGTGCATAACCTCTGATGTAAGAAATTGAAAGTCTAGAAGTGGTGTTGTTTCAAGAAGAATCTGAAATAGTGTCTAATCAAACTCAGAGAGATGAAAGTGAAACTTTTGACTCAACCACAAACATGGAGCATGAGGATGAAAATCATGTTCAAATAGTTTTGCTATTTTGAACATGCAAGGATACCATTCAAGTATAAGAAGACCAGCTATTCAAGCCAATAACTTTAAAATGAAGTAAGTGGTATTATAGATGCTTCAAATAGCTGGGCAATTTGGTGGCTCTCCTATGGAAGGCCTGAACACACATCTTTAATTTCTTGGAGGTGTATGACTCTTTTAGGCAGAATAGTAGTGTATCTAATGATGTAATCTAGTTAAAGCTTTTCCCACTTTCACTAAGGGATAAAGACAAGGTGTGGCTTAACTTATTACTGGATGGGTTCATAGCCACTTGGGATGATCTAGTCATAAGATTCAGAGCTAGATTTTTTCCACCAGCTAGATTAGTAGAGTTGAGAAATGACATTACCTCTTTCATGCAACAAGATGATGAGCCATTATATGAAGCTTGGGAAAGATTCAAAGAATTGTTGAAAAAGTGCCCTAACCATGGATTTCCTAAATGTGTACAAGTGCAGACTTTCTATAACGAACATAATTTTTGTAAAATGAAGAAATGAGCCATAAAAAAGTAAGTCATCTGAAGGCTTAGATGGAAAGAAACATGGAGCTAGGATGGTAAAACAAATTGTGGTGAAAACTAACGAAACGTAATGACATTTTTGTAAATAAGTGCAACATTTGGAAAAACATACAGGATGACTTTTTAAATGCAAAATTTGACTTGCCTAGGGTTCTTAGAGGCCCTAAAAATCATGCGAAGCCTTAGGACTGGTAAAACCCTTCCAATGTATGTTTTTCAATGGTAGTGAGCCCAAACTTTAATGGATTCATTTAAAAAGGTTTTAGCTCTAATTTGAGTGATTCCAAAGGCATTTTATTAAATTGGAAACCTAAATTTTATAATGGAAAAGACAATTCTTAAAAAGGAGCTAAAATGAAGCCAAAACAAAATTGCCATTACAGAAGGATGAATTTTGAATTTTTGAAAAAGTGAGTTTTTTGAAGCTTCCACACACTTCTTCCTTCTTCTCCCCCTCATATAGCATAACTTTCCTCTACCCAAAATACAGAAAATAACTAGCTTCTTAAGGTGCACCAAGAGAGGAAGAAAAGGAGGAGAAAGATCAAGGAAGAGGTGAGGAAATTTGTAGAATTTTATGCTCTTCCTTCCTCCAACCTTGCTCCTCTCCTTCCATGCTTTCTTTCTATGGTTTTCTTGAGATGATTAGTTCTACTTTTGGTTTAGAAATTAGAGGGGTAGTTTAAAAATTTTGAGGAGAGGCAAACCAAGAAGAAGAAGCCTTGAAAACACACTTGAAACTAAGGTAATTGCTTGTTGTTGTTGCTTTTTCTCCTTGCTCTATGGATGTATGTATTTCGACCAAGAATAGAACCATATAGGGGGAGGATTTTATGTCCAAAAACAAGAAGATAACTAGGGTTTTAGACTATAAGAAAGAGGAATATGGCAAGAAATTGCAAGAAAAATCTATAGAAATCAAGTTAAAAAAGTGTAGGCTTATTTAGGGTTTCAGAAAATCTGATTTTGTGTGAGTGTTCCCTTTGGCTATTTAAGTGTTTCCTTGAGCTCCTAAAACCTCTAGAAACCCTCCCAAGTGGCTCTCCCATCAAGGAAAAATCAAGAACTTCATGAACCTCCATTATGGTGCTAGGTTCGACCAAGCTAGGAAGAGAAGCCTAAGGAGTGTTTTAATTTTTTCTAGCCTTAGTTTAAGACTTTATATGATGTTAGAAAATGGGAAAAGCCATTGGAAAAAATTTATGAGCCATGGATTAGGAGATGGGATAATGGTGTCCATAATGGTGCTTTGTGAAGCAACTTGATTCTAAGCATGTGTGAATGATTGTGTGAGGGCTCCATGGACTTTGAATGAGGCCAAGAGGCCTAGAAATGGAAAGAGATGGGAGTTTAGAGCTTGAATTGTGAAGGTTGCTTCAATAGGCCATTTATGAAACCATTATGCCACTTATGGAACTAAGTGTATGTTTAAGAGTGAGTTTAATATCTTGGTTTGCTTTAAGTATGTAATTGTGTATTGTTTATAGTGTTTAGGCCAAGAGAACACTAACCCACCTAGATGCATTTGTGAGGCCAAAAAAAGGAAGTTGAAAGACTAAGAAAAGATTGCATAAATTCAAGGTAGCTCTCTACCTTATTTTTCTTGCATTCTTATGTGTATATATATGCCATTGTGTGTTTGTGTGTACTCTTGTGACTTAAGAATATGCCACTTGATGTCTTGACATTACAATGGTACCAATGTTTCTCATTGAATGGCCTTGGTTGTGGAAATAGCTCATAAGGGTGAGGTGATGTCAAGAGTCTCTTAATAAAGGTGAGGAGATGCCAAAAATCTCATGGCATAGGTGAGACAAGGCCAAAAGTCTCTTAGAAGGGTAAGGCCAAGTCAAAAGTCCCTAGGGCAAGAGTGAGGTAAATCCAAAAGTCCTAGAAATAAGGTTAAGCAAAACCAAAAGTCCCTAGAGCATGTTCTTGGCTTGAATGTGAATAAGTGGCATGGAAATTGTGACTTTGCATACTTTATGGTTGTCAAACCTTCCATACATATGCTTTGATGTGTATATACCTTGAATGTGTGGATGAATGAGTGTGTGAGCTATTGAGATTCTAGTAATCTCACTCCCCTTCCCTCCATTATCTTGAAATGCCTAGGTGATATTTAAGAAGTAAGGAGTGCAAGCCAAAGACCTTGAGAGATTGCATTTTGTCCATTATGTGACCTTATTTGTACTTGGATGTCAAATTTACTTTGTACATATTATTTTTGTGATGTAAGACCATGAGCTAATGTAAAATGATGAATGGATACCATATATACTTTATGTAGCCATAAATAAATGAAATCATGGAAATTGCCCCTTGTATAGTTATAGTTAATTGTGTATTATTGGATGTGAAATGGATAAAACAAGATGCATGGAGTTTAGGACCACTTGGACAGTTCACACAAGTCATATTCATGCTTTTAAACTTGCTCAAAAGGTGCCAAACATTAAAGGAGGCCATTAGCACAAATTTGATATCTCATATGGAGCAAAAATGACCATTTTGGTGAGCTATGTTACTTTCTATCCAAATGAGCTCTTTTTGGTTTGAAATTTGGCATGGATATAGATTTTGTAGAGAGATTTTTGGAAAGCTAAAGTGGGTATTATTTGGAGTTTTACATAATATTTGACAAATTTTTGAAATTGACTGAAAATTCAAAATTTGCCATTGGTATTATTCATCTGGTCTGAATTTTGTTCTCTATCATTCATGGGGAAAATGATATCTAGTTGCCATGAAATTTTACAGGGAGAAACTAGACCTTCCCAATGACTTGTTTCAACTAGAATCACCTCATTTGGATATTTAGAGAGGGAGATATGAAAATTTGAAGTTATTATTCTGTTCTGGGCACATATCCAGACCTATGGTATTGTTTGATTGATTTTCAAAGTATAAATGCTCTTGGATTAGTCTAGAACTATTTTTTCCCTCTAGTTACCATATGTAACTTTCAAAATTGGTATATATTTCATGGATTGGATTTTTATAGAATTACTTATGAATTTCCAAAGTTTATATCAGTAAGTTATATCAGATTTCTAGATAGCTCAATCTCTTTGTCTTTTTTATTGTCAAACGTGGTCCAGATGAGATTTTTGTGGCTAGAACTTATTTTTACTATATATTTGACATCCATATCTTTCCAACAACCTATGGTTTGAATAAGTTTGATTATTATATATTTAGTTATGATTTTTCAAAGTTTTCCCTAAAATTTGTCACTGTACAGTCACGATGAATGAAGAAAATTTTGGGGTTTTTGACGCTTTATCTATGGTTTGTGCTAAGTTTTGAGAATGTTATGATTTGTATGAATGGAAAATAATTAGAGAATATTGTTGGTGAGTTCATGGGGTCCCGGTGACACGAAATGAAAAATTTATCCGCTACGCAACGCAATTTAATTCATTATTTTAATGCATTTTCTTAGGATTTCTTCTGTGAATTGTATAATCCCACTTGTAAGAAGGAGATCAATGTTAGAAATAATATGGTAGTACACTTTCTATAATAGACTATTACTCGAAACAAAAGTCATCCTTGATTCAGCATATAATGGGAGTATCATGGGCAATTTGAATGTTGATGCTACATATAATTTGTTGGAAAATATGGCAACTAACTCCCTCCAATGGTCTACATCCAGACCTCATAAGAAGAATGTGGGTAGGGTCCATGAAATTGACACCTTAACCACCCTTTCAGCTCAAATGGCTGTAATAAACAAGAGGTCTGATAGTCTTGAAATGCGCTTCAATGCACTAATGGATGTTAATGCTATTCAAACTTTGACCATCACTTGTGAGCATTGTGGGGAAGAACATTTCAATGATCGATGCCTTTCATTGATAGAAGCAGTTAACTATATGGGCAATTAAGGAAAAATATAAACAACCCATACTCAAACACCTATAACCCAGGCTAGAGGAATCACTCGAATTTCTTATGATGTCAAGGTCAAAATTAGGGCCAATCATCATCTTCTAGTATGAGACCCTTTCACCCTCCTAAATTTTCTGCTCAACTGAGACCACCAATGTAAGAAAAGAAGCTAAGTATGGAAGAGGTGCTTATGCAATAAATGGCTAAGCAAGATGTTATTTTAACCCGACAAGAAGCAATAATGACAAAGCATGAGTCAGCAATCAAAAACATAGAAGTGCAGATTGGTCAATTGGTCTCTTCTATAAATTCAAGACCACAAGGGGCGCTTCCAAGTGACATCATTCCTAACCCCAGAAGAGATGGCAAAGAGGAATGCAAAGCCATTATTTTGAGAAGTGGTAAAGAGTTACTAGAAGTATCACCTTCTAAACAAGACACTAAGTTTAGCCAAGATCAAAGAAAATTGGAAGAAAAGCTTGAGAAGGAGAAGCTTATTGAAAAGAAGAGTGAAGTTATAGAGAAGAAGAAAGATAATGTTGAGAAAAATAATCCAGAGAAGAGTCAAGAGAGAATTATTCCTCTACTACCATTCCGTTAATACTTTAAGAAGAAAAATCTGGATAAGCAATATCAAAAGTTTTTAGAGATCTTTAAGCAACTACACATTAATATTCCATTTGCAGAAGCTTTGGAGCAAATGTCGAGCTATGCTAAATTCATGAAGGATGTGTTATTAAACAAGAAGCGGTTTGGAGAATTCGAGACAGTGGCACTAACCCAAAAATGTATTGCTATTATGTAAAAGAAATTGCCCTCTAAAATGGAGGATCTGGGAAGTTTCACCATTCCTTGTAACATTACGAAACATTTTACCAGAAATGCTTTATGTGATCTTAGGGCAAGTGTGAACTTAATGCCATTATCAACCTTCAAGAAACTTAGGTTAGGAGAGGCAAGACCTACAACTGTTACCTTACAATTAGCTTATCAATCTTTAGCTTTTCTGAACAGAGTTATTGAAGATGTTTTGGTGAAGGTTGATAAGTTGATTTTTCTTGCAGACTTTATAGTTTTGGATTATAAGGAAGACAAAGACATCCTTATCATTTTAGGTAGACCCTTTTTGGCCATAGGAAGAACATTGATAGATGTGCAAAAAAGCGAGTTAACCATGAGAGTGAATGATTAAGAGGTGATGTTTAACATGTATAAAGCAATGAAGAGCCCGAATGAACTAGAAGAATGTTGTTTTGTGCATCTAATTGCCAATGTAGTACATGAAAAGTTTGTTGAATCTACCTTTAAAGATCTTTTAGAGGCATCATTGGTTAGCATGGCTAAAAAAGGATATAATGGAGTTAGAGAATGTATCAAGTTGTTGGAAGCTACTCAAAAGCACTCCAACATTTTTCAACAGTTTGAACCACTTGACTTATCATCTAAAGTCAAAACTGGGTTGAAACCATCAATAGAGGAACCTCCATCTCTAAAATTGAAGCCATTACCATCTCACTTGAAGTATGCTTACTTGGGAGAGGAATACACTTTGTCGGTGATAATTTTTGCTACTCTAACTGAACCACAAGAGAGAGAGCTTCTTCGAGTGCTTAAAAGTTTCAAGAAAGCCATTGGATGGTCAATAGAAGACATAAAAGGGATGAGCCCTCCATTTGTATACATAAGATACTATTGGAGGACAACCCCAAGAAATCTATTAAACATCAAAGAAGGCTCAACCTTATAATGAAAGAGGTGGTTAAGAAAGAAATCTTGAAATGGCTTAGTGCTGGAACTGTGTATGCTATTTCAAATAGCTCATGGGTGAGTCTAGTCCAGTGCGTTCCAAAGAAAGGAGGCATCTCTGTAGTGGCTAACACTCATAATGAGCTCATTCCTACTAGAATAGTGATTAGGTGACAGGTATACATGGATTATCATAAACTAAACAATGCCATAAGGAAGGATCACTTTCCCTTACCCTTCATTGACCAAAAGATGGATAGATTGGCTAGGAAGGCACACTTCTACTTCTTGGATGGGTACTCAGGTTATAATCAGATAGCTATTGCCTTGGAAGACAAGGAGAAAACAACTTTCACATATTCGTATGGTAATTTCCTTTTAGAAGGATATCATTTGGATTGTGCAATCCACCAGCTACATTTCAGAGGTGTATGATGTCTATTTTCTCTGATATGATTGAGTAGGCTATAGAAATATTTATGGATGACTTCTTAGTTTTCAAAGATTCATTTGAAAAATGTCTTGCTAATTTAGAGCAAGTCCTGAAAAGGTGTGAGGAGACCCATTTAGTTCTGTACTGGGAAAAGTGTCATTCCATGGTGCAAGAGGGAATAGTTCTAGGTCATTAGGTCTCAAGTAAAGGCTTTGAAGTAGACAAAGAAAAAACCTCCATAATTGAGCAACTACTGAGTTTGGAGCTTCTTGGCACATGCGGACTTTTATAGAAGATTCATTAAGGACTTCTTTAAAATTACCGAGGCCCTCTACCAATTACTTGAAAAAGACACTCCATTCGAGTTTAACCATCAGTGTCATGTAGCCTTTAAAGAGTTGAAGAAGAGATTGGTGTCTGCTCCTATCATTGTGGCTCTTGACTGGACCACTCCTTTCAAGGTGATGTGTGATGCCAGTGACTATGTTATAGGGATTGTATTAAGACAAAGAAAAGGAAAGATTTTTCATCCAATATACTATGCCAATAAAACTCTATATGATGCGCAACTAAATTACACCACCACAGAGAAAGAGTTATTGATAGTAGTGTATGCTTTTGAAGAGTTGAAGAAGAGATTGGTATCTGCTCCTATCATTGTGGCCCCTGACTAGACCACTCCTTTCGAAGTGATGTGTGATGCCAGTGACTATGTTATGGGGATTGTATTAGGATAGAGAAAAGGAAAGATTTTTCATCTAATATACTATGCTAGTAAAACTCTATATGATGCGCAATTAAATTACACCACCATAAAGAAAGAGTTATTGGTAGTAGTGTATGCATTTGAGAAATTTCGAGCTTACTTGGTGGGCACCAAAGTCACTATTTTCATAGGCCACTCAACTATCAAATACTTAATTAAGAAGAAGGATTCCAAACCAAGGCTCATTTGTTGGATTCTTAGGAGTTTGATTTGGAGATTGTTGATAAAAAGGTAGTGAAAATCATGTGGCAGATCATTTGTCCCAATTGAGTACTGAAACTCCAAAATACAAAGAAAAGAAGATCAATGAGAAGTTTCCTAATGAAAGCTTATTTTATGTGGACCACAACAGAGTGCCATCGCATGCAAATTATGTGAACTATCTTGTATGCCGTATTTTACCCCCAGATTTGAACTTCTACCAGAAGAAAATTTTTTTCGCATGATGTAAAATGGTATGTTTGGGATGAACCATTCTTATTTAGAATGTGTGCTAATCAAATATTGTGGAGTTGTGTCCTAGATGAAGAGCAAGAATCTATTATGCAAAGTTACCATGCAGCTGAATATGAAGGATACTTTAATGGGCAACGAACTGTAGCCAAAATCCTCTAATTAGGTTTTTATTGGCCTTCTTTGATCAAGGATGCTTATGCTTTCGTGGGAAGATGCAACAAGTGCTAGAGATCTGGTAATATATCAAAACGATATGAGATGCCCCTAAATAATGTTTTAGAAGTGGAAGTATTCGATGTTTGGGGGATAGACTACATGGGGCCTTTTACCTCTTCTTAGAACAACCAGTACATTCTTATTTTTGTTGATTATGTGATGAAGTGGATTGAAGTAGTAGCTTGTCACACTAATGATGCTAAGGTGGTGGTGAGATTTTTGAAGAAAAACATCTTCACCAGAGTCAGTGCTTCATGAGCAATCATTAGCGATGAGGGGATGCACTTTAACAATCGCCATCTCAAAACATTCCAAAAAAAATATGGGGTGTAACACAAGATGGCATTGGCATATCATCCCCACCCAATGGCCAATGTGAGGTATGTAATCATGAAATCAAGAGGATTCTAGAGAAAATGGTAGGTCCTTCAAGAAAGGATTAGGCTGAGAAGCTAGATGATGTGTTGTGGGCCTATCAGACAGCATATAAAACTCTAATTGGTATGTCCCTTTATAAGCTTGTCTTCAATAAAGCTTGTTACCTACCAGTCGAACTCGAGTATAATGCCTTTTGGGCTATAAAGAAATTGAATTTTGACTTGAGAAGAGTTGGTGGGAAGAGATTGTTATAACTTAAAAAGCTGGATGAATTCAAACTTCACGCCTTTGAAAGTTCCAAGCTCTATAAAGAAAAGACAAAGCAATGGCATGATAGGAAAATTTTACAAAGAAAATTTGAACTTAGTCAACTAGTGTTGTTGTATAACTCAAGGCTTAAGCTCTTTCCAAGAAAGCTCAAGTCACAGTGGTCAGGACCCTTTACGGTAGTGGATGTATCTTTATTTGGTGTTGTGAAGATTATGGAGAAAAAGTCAAATAGGAGGTTTAAGGCTAATGATTAGAGACTCATACACTATTAAGGAGGAGAGGTGAATCGTCAAAAATCCACCATCACCCTAAGGGATTACATTTGAAGCTACTGAAAGTGTAATGTTCGATTTTTGTTAAACGATAAAAACAGATGCGTTTTCAAAGCAAGTCCCTTGAAATGAACTAATTAAGGTCCCAAAAAATTTGCGTAACATTCTAGACTCTTAAAAATGAAAATTCTAGCCTCAGACGGAAGGAAAAACGGAGCTAGAATGAAGAAACAAATTTTGACGAAAAACCTACGAAATGTAATGGTATTTTCATAATTTTAAGCAATTTTTGGAATTCAAATAGGAGGGCTTTTTAAATAAAAATTTTGAGTTCTCTAGGTTTGTCAGAGGTCTTGAAAACCATGGAAAGCCCCAGGATAGTTAAAACCCCTCCGGTGGACATTTTTCAATGTTAGTGCGCTCAAATTTTGACGGGTTCATTTGGGAAGATTTTAGCTCCAATTTGAGTGATTCTAAAGGCATTTTATTTAATTGGGAACCTAAATTTTATAATAGAAAAGACAGTTCTCAAAAAGGAGCTAAAACGAAGGATAAACGAAATTGCAAAGTATAAAGGGCAAAATTGGAATTTTTGAAAAAGTCATTTTCCTACACCTATATATAGGTGGCGCCTCACACTCTCCCTCATTTAGCATCAGATTTCTCAGCCCCAAACCAGGAGCAAAACCCTAGGAGAGAGGCGCCCAAGAGAGGAAGAAGAAGGAGGAAGAAATCCAAGCTAAAGGCATGTTTTTATGGTTATTTTTCATGCTCTTCTCCATCCATACCACCTCTCCTTCATCCTCCTTGATTTCCTTTGATTGAAATGAACTTTCTAAATCTGATTAAAGGGAGAAATTTAAGGGAAATTTCGGATTTGAAGAGAGGAGCTTGGAGAAAGCAAGATTCAAGCCAAATTAAGCAAGGAAACAAGGTAAAATTACATCCTATGGTTGATATCTTCCATCACCCTTCTTCTTCATTTCGCCTAACCCTAGGAGCTATAGGAAGATCTGATTTTCAAGCCCAACCAAGCATGAATCTTAGGTATTTGATGGAGAAGAACGGGAATATGCAAAGAAAAAAACAAAATAACCATTAGATTTGAAGATGCAAATTTGAGGGTTTCAAGTGTTCCTTCTAAAATCTGATTTTGTATGATGATTATTAGGTTTAATTAAGAGTTTAAATAGGTTCTTGAGACCCCTAAGATGCTCCCCACAAGCTTCTTCCTTCAAGAAAACAAAGCACACTTCAAGGAACCCTAAACCATGCATAGTCTCGGCCAAACCATGTTCTCATAGCTAGGGAGAGTTTTAAATTTTTCTAAGGCTATTCTTAAGTCATATTTGATGAATGAAAATGAGGGGAGGCCTTGGAAAAAATTTAGAACTCATAGAAAGTGATTTGGTGCCTTAGGTTCCATATTATGACCTAAAGAAGCAACATGATATTAGGCTTTTTGTTTTAATTGTGTGATGACTCTAAGAGGCTTAAAAGGAGTCAAGAATCATATTTGAAAGGAAAGAATGGAGCCTAGAATTTATTTGAGGGGTGTTGCTTCATTAGGTGCATTTTTGGACCATAATGGAGCTTATAGAGCAATCTAGTATCTGAGCAAGTTGTATGACCTTAGAGATTGTTTTATAAACTTAATTGGCTTCCATAAATTGTATCTAGGCCAAGAAAAACTATCTCCACAAGTTTGTGGGTGTGTGACCGAAAGAGGAGGCTTGAGTTCAAAGAGAAAAGTGTGTAATTGTGTGCAAGGTAGCTCTTTCCACCTTCTCTCATGCATGGATGTGTGTTTAGCTTGTCTTAGAATGTGTATGTGTATTTTCAGGCCATGAAAGTATACTAGCATGATTTTATATGCCATGATTTCATGATGACACATTATACTTTTAAATGATGCTATGATGTTTGTTTGAGTATGCTTGAGTGTGGAGAGGCCAAGAACTCTTAACTACAGTGAGGATGAGCTAAGAATCCTTGCGATTGGTTGAGACAAAGTAAAGAGTCTCCCAAAAGAAAAGTGGGCTCCCAAGAGTATGGTTGAGTCCAAAGCTCTTAAAGAATGGGTGAGCTAAGTTCAAAATCCATGAGGAAAAGTGCGAGGCCAATCCAAACACTTGGTAAACTCTTGAATGTCTTGTATGACTTGTTTACATGCCAAGTTTGCTTCTTGAATGTTCATGACTTCCATGATATCCATGCATGCATTTTTAAGGCTTGCTTTGCATATATTATGTGTGATTGAATGGGAGATGAGCTATTGGGATTCTTTGAATCTTATCCCCTCCTCTCCAATGATCTAATATGCTAGGTGGACCAAGTGGATATGGTAATGGGAGACAACAACATTGAAGAAAGAAGATTGACAACCATATGCTTAGCTTTTGTCTTTTTGGAACCATAATGATGCTTCATGATGTATATTAGTATTGTAAATGGCATATGACCCTTGAGACACATGTAATTATGATATTATGTGATGTATAAGTGTATGGATATGATGTATGAACCCTAGCATAGAATTTGGGTATGTAATGTCAAGGTATGCAAATTGGAAGTTTGATGTAAATGTGCATATGTGTGGAGGAAAAGGCCAAAATGAGATGCATGAGGTTTGGGACCATTTGGGCAGCTCACACAAGTCCTAAATGTGCTTTTAGACTAGCCCAAAAGGTGCCAAAACTAAAGAAAAGCCATTTGGTAATTTTGGTATCCCATATGGAGCCAAAAATGACCATAATGGAATCCTATGTCACTTTTTGGCCAAATGAGCTCTTCTTGCTCTAAAATTTAGTATGAAATTAGATCTTGTTGAGAGCTTTTTGGGAAGCTAGAGATCATAATTTTCAGAAGTCTACAGAATATTTGATGATTTTTCAAAGTTGGCAATTTTTCTAATTTTGGTCTGTTGCACTATTCATTTGGTCCGAAAATGAATTCTGTCACACAGGGCTCACATGATGTCTAATTTCCATGAAATTGTATACATAGAAACTATAAATTCATAGTGACTCATTCCAACTGGAAACACCTCATTTGGAGGTCTAGAGATATAAATTTTTGAACATTCGGTCCAGTATCAGGACCCTTAACTGACCTAAGTTACTATTCTATTAAATTTTGAGATTTGGGATGCCTAAGCTGGTCTGGAAATATTTTTTCCCTCTAGCTAACATCCACACCTTTCCATATTGGTATCATTTTCATGGATTAGATTTTTTTGGAATTAATTGGACATTTTCAAAGTTTACTGCAGAATCTGTGACAGCATCAGGAGGTAGTTTGACCTCTGGAACTTTTTGGATGTCAAAAGCCCTCTGTGATGGATGTTATAGTTTGGGCATATTTTTAGTGTGGATTAGACATCCATAGCTTTCCATAATTTTGAAGAATACATGATTTCTATTTTTTTAGAATTAGTTATGATTTTTCAAAGTTTGGTCAGAAAAGGGGCCAAATCTGTCCGAAAATACACTTGGTTATTTTGAGCTCTATTTCGGTTTCCATGAGTTGTGGACATGATTTTGTGATGCAAAAGAGTTGTATTGATTTAATTAAATATGAGAATGTATAGCATGAGCTCACACGATCCACGTGACATCGATTGGAATTTTTAAATATGATGCAGCGCAATTAAACTCATTATCTTAAGAGAGTTTTCTACTTCTTTTATGGATATGATGATATAATGCATAAGAATGATATGAGATGAGCTAGAATTTATGGTGTTATAGAAATTCAGGCTAAGGATTATAAACTTAGTGCTTCTAGGGAGGCAACCCATGTTTCTTCCTTTTCAATGTTAACTTTGATCTTAAGAAATATGCCAATTCTTATTTGGTAACTTATGGTTATTTATTTTGGTTTCAAGGGAATCTATTGAAGGATTGTCAAGTTTGCACCACCATTGAAGAAACTTTAATTAACTCATTCAACACTCACTTTAAAAATAAAAACAAAAATAAAAGAGGGAGTATTTCTGACTTGATTATGATGAATTATGGTTGTCATCATACTTTAAATTACAAAAGTTGGTATAATTAAAGTTGGGAAGTGAATGCTGAATCACTAGGATACATGGAAATTGGATGGGTGCATCAGGGGATTTTTATGCTGCAGCTCAAGTATGATGTGTCATGGGGCAAAACATGGCATGAGGGGCCCCAGTAGCAAATGTTGCCACAGCTCAAGAAATTATGTTGTGGCATGCCTAGAAGTCAGTATTGAAAATCATCGCAGTGCAATAATCTTGTTGCTGTTCCTATGGGAGGCAGAAGCTAATCTTGCTGTGGCTTGAACTCTATAAGCCGCGGCACATATGAAGGCAGTAGCGAGTTTTGCTGCGGCCAACAAAATTAAGCTACAGCACGAATCATGTTTATGCGCTTCCTAGGTTACATCACATCATGGTACAACAATTCAGGGCGCAATATGAGTCATTTTTCAAATAAAAAAAAAAGCTTTTGTTTTAACAAAAGTTTTATTCTATGTTGTTCAAACCTACAGACCCCACTTCTCGGGCCCCCTGTTTGCCGTGCCTCTTTCTTTTACCTTTGAAGAATTTCCCTCACTCTCCACCCTTCCTTTCAATTTCTGCAACCCCTTCCATCCCCTCTATGCTGCTGTGTCCCACGCCCCATTTCTGACCTCTGCTGTGCCTCCTTACTCTTTTTCCCTCTCCCATCGATTATTTTATTCCAATTCATAGGTATGCTTCTCAATTGTAACTGCATTGGGCATTTGTTTGAATTGCTTCCTTTATTGAATGCATTGGTTTTGTTTGTTGAAATTAGAGAGGTATATGTTGATTATTCAAGCCTTTTCCAATGGTGCAATTTGTGTCAACCCACCAAGTGCTTCTTAAAATTCCTGAATGAATGCTAGGTCTTATTTGGCTAGGATTTGAGTTACCTTGTATCTAGAATAGCTTTGCTGTGGCTTCTATCTTTATTAAGGATCAACTTTCTCTTATTTTTGTTGTGGCATGATTCATCTCTAGCGTGATTCTTCTTATTTTCACTCTCAATTAAAAATTGAAGTTATGGTGGTTCATATTATTTATTTCCTTTAAAAAATGGAATTGTATGATTTGTCTATTTGCTTGAATTGAGAGTGTTTATGGATTATGTTCATTGTTTTGTGTTGGCTGATTGAGAAAAAATTGGCTAGAGGTTGCTTTGTCTTTGTCAAATTTCTTTTTTAATTATGGAGATGGCATGTGCACACCAATTGTTTGACACAATGCTTGAATGAAAATTGTGGTTTGTGTAGCTAGTTCTACATGATCTTGTCCACCTACTTGCTCTGTAGTTATACATAGTTGATGAGTGATGACTTAGGGATGACTAGGTTTTTCAAATTTGGTAATTGCAACTATGCTCACCAACTATTTGTTCAAATTCCTAAATGAAAGTTATTTCTTGTTTGGCTCTTATTTGTGTGTGAGGCTATTAGTTTTTCCTATGCTTCCTTTAGTCATACCTACTTGGACAAGATTTCCATTTTATTTGGGATTGTGGGGTTAGTTAATTCAATTGCTTGTTGGCTCATTTAGTTGTGGTGCTTGCATGATGTTGTGGGTTAAAAACTAAAGTTACCTATTGTGTTCTCCTTTTGCTCAATTTAAATAGGTCCATGATTAGTTAGTTGTGGTTTGAATTGCATATGACTAGAGTCTAGGTTAATGCCTACTACTCAGCTTACCCAAATTAATTGTTTTAATTTCTTTTATAGACTTCCCTATAATGGCTCCCAAGAAGAAATCCAGGGGTGAAGCATCATCTTCATCTTTAGCTCAATTTGATCGATCTCGTTTTATCTCCCTGGTAGCTTAAGAGCAGTACAATGAAGTTACATTTCATAGAGCTTTGATTCCAGGGAGGAAGTTTAGTACTACACCTTCAGAGATTCAGGAAGTTGTGAATCAAATCTCTTATAGAAGGTGGGGGATATTTTGTTTTGAGCTAGTAGCTGCCGTGGTGCCAATAGTCCAAAATTTCTATGCAAATGCACTGTTCTATCACAAGAACTTGTACAAAGTCTGAGGACGCACAACAATTATCAATGAGCAAGTAATTTAAGATCAATATCACCTTTCCTTCATGCCCAATTAGGAATTCTGCATGTATAAGATGAATGGGGAGGCCCCAAATTTGGACAATATGGCTACTGAGTTGACTCTTCTAGGGTAGAATATTTAGAAGATGCCACGTGGGGTACCAAAGGGTATTCTTCGTAGTAATATGAATCTAGTGGCCTACTATTGGGCTCACTTTATGTGCACCAATCTACTTCTGAGTGGTCATCTAAGTGATGTGACTATAGATCGAGTGATATTGATTTATTTGATTATGACTGGGAGACTGATAGATGTCTAGTATATCATTTTTTAGAACATCAAAAGGATTTCTCATTCTACAACATCTGGCTTAGCGCACCCTCACTTGATTACCAAGTTGTGTATAACAGCAAGGGTATAGTTTGAGCCATATGAAGAGCTCCTCCCACCAAGAAAGCATTTTTCTATACTAATGATAGGTGATCTAAAGGCTGAGAGGGATGAGCTAGGAGATGAGCCAGTTGATGAGCTAATGGAGTAGTCGGTTGAGCACCCAGTAGACCCAGATCAGCCACCCACTCAACCAATTCATGTTCTACCACCACCTCAAGCGTAGGAACCTTCCTTGGGTATTATGTTTATGGTGCTTTAGAATCTATTTGTAACACCATAATACTTCTAGCCTTACTTTAGCTTTCCTTATACCTTTGCAAGGATCCCACATTCTTAGCATGACAATTCTCAGAGAGTGAAAGCATTACACGATGCAATATTCCATGTCATGGGGAAATCAAAATTTTTTTCTTTTATGCTCTATGGAACCCTTGAATTCTCAAACATCATTTTCTACTCATAATCGATCTATAAAAGTCATAAACATCATAAAAAATCTCATGCAATTAGGATTTGGAGGCTATACATCAAGAAAATGCATGTTTGTTTTTGGGCTCAAACTTCAATTTTCTGTCACGGACTTTGAAAATTCATAATTAAATCTTGAAAGATCAAAATCCAACAAACCATAGCTTTCTAGAAATCTCTGGATGTTAACTCTATGATAAAAATATTACAAGCCATGAAAATATCATTAGGCCATGATTGACAATAGAAAAGCATCATAGGTCTGGTTGCCCAGGCACTCTAACACAGTTTACTAATATGAACTTCAAAAATTTATAACTATTTCCAAAAACACCAAATCAAGTAAACCATATCAATATAGAAAGATATAGATGTCTACTTTAGGGGAAAAATAGCTCTAGGTCCAAAAAGTGACATTAAGCTAGCAAAAATTGATGGAACAATACTTAGGGTCCTGCTGCATTACTAATAGTAAGTTCCAACTTCAAAAGTTCATTTCTCTCTTTATAGACCTTCAAATGAGGTGCTTCCATTTGCTACAACTCAATTTGAATATCTAGTTTCTCAATATAAAATTTCAGGACCACTGGACCTCGTTTAGAGCTCAGATGACATGAAAATGTGAATTGCTCAAGTGAATAGTGCTTAGACCAAAACCAACTTCTGATATGAATTTTGAAAAATCATAAGAAATTATATAGACCTCCAAATAATGCAAGTCTTAGACCAGAAAAAAGCTCCATATGATATCTATGTGTGTCCAAAAGCTTAGCCACAAAATCACTCATTTGGTCACTTTATAACACAAGGTTGCAAAATGGCACTTTTAAGCCTTTATTTGTGTCATTTAGGTACCAAATGCTCTTCTAATATCAACATGACCACTTGATCATGTTGGAAAGCATAAAAATAACCCTCTAAGAATGCTCAAAGGGTCCAAATACTCATACATCAAAAAATCATTCTCCCACTTGCCCACACACAAGAGATCTTATATGTACATCTTTGCATTTCAATGTCAAAAACATTCTATATCATTCATATGCTTCCACTTCTTATACATACTTCACATATCCATATATATACATATGTTCAAGTGTTTATACATCATATACATCATGAGATTATAACATTTGACAACAAAATGGTCACAATACAAGCATTTAGCAGTTCTTTTGTCAATCTTATAGCCTTTAAGCTTGGTGATTTCCATCTCTTGGCTCTCTTAGTATACTTAGGCATGTTAAGTAATGGGGAGGAAAGAGTGAGATTCTAAGAATCCTAATAGCTCTACTCCCTTTCAAGAACATATAATGGATGAAAATTCAAGTCTAAAAATGCATACATGGCTATCCTGAACTCATAAGCATTTCTTGCATTCATGAAGCCACATATATCATACATAGGCTTGCCAAGACAATGGTTTAGCCTCATCCATTCTCTTTGGGACTTTTGGACTTGCCTCACCTACTTTCAAGGGACTTTTGAGTAAGCCTCAATCTTTCTAGAGACTTTTGGCTTTGTCTTACCCTAGCTAAGGGACATTTGGCTTCACTAAGCTCATACAAGCCAAAATATGTTCATAAAACATCATTCATGCACATAAATCAAACATCATGGTATCATGGCATATACATACTTGCTAAAAATATTTTTCATGGCTTAAACATACACACACACATTTAAAGACAAGAAAACAGCCAAGCATAGATGAGAGAAAAGAGAGAAAGCTACCTTATACAAGAACACATTTTTCTCTTTGTAATTTCTTCCTCTCCCTCAGCCAAACACCTACAAGGAGGTGGAGCTTGATTCCTTTGGCCTAAACACATGAAATGGGATCCAATTACACTCTTAGAATATTTATTAATGCCACACACACTCTAGAATAGCCTTGGCACTTATAATGTGCAATTATGGTTCCATAAGGCACCTAATGAAACAACCTTAGAAATTTAGGATCTTAGCTCCATTCTCTCCCTTATTCTATCACTCTTAACTCCATTTAGACTCCTTGGAGCCATCACACATTTATTTTAAGGAGCTTAGTTATGTGTTGCTTCATTATGCTATAATATGGAACCTATACCTCTATCGCACTTTCTAGGCTCTCTAGACTTTTTCCAAGGCTTCCTCTCATACTCTCCCATCATATATGATGCATTTCTAAGCTTGGAAGAAGTTAAAACACTCCCTAGGTGCTTCAACCCTCTTAGGCCGAGACAATCCTCTCCTTGGCACCAATGGAAGTGATTTTGTTTTCCTTGATGGGAGATGGATGTGGGAAGCTCCCTAGGGGTCTTAGGAGGTCATAAAAACACTCACTTAGACTTAGGAACTCTTGGATAAAATCAAATTTTAGCCTAAGTTCTTGAATCCCTAGCCTTACTATCTTGCATTTTATTGACTCTTTCTTTGTTCACTTTGCATCTTCATGTTTCCCACACTCTAATTCCTAAGATTCATCCTTGGTTTGGTACAAAAATAACTTCCTCATGACTGCCCATATAGTGACCGAACTCACACATATGGGAGCAAGGGAGAAGAAGCATGAAAAGCCATAAACTTACCTTGAATTCTAACTTTTCTCAAGTGCTCTTTCCTTTGCTTTGGTCCCTTCCTTGAATTTTGAACTTCTCCCCTCTGGACAGAGCTTAGAATAGAACCAAACCCATAAATGAAACTATAGAAAGAGAGGTAGGAAGGAGGACATTCAAGTTGCTAGAGGAAAGACCATGGAATTCCATCCATTTTCATACCTTTTCTTGGAGTCTTTCTTCCTCTTTTTCTCCTCTCATGGTGTGCCCTTCCCAGTAGTGCTTCTTTTTGTTTTCAACCAACCAAAAGTCAGTCTAGAGGTGGGGGAGAGTTCTTGATGTTTTTAAGAAGCACCAAAGCACTTTTTGTAACTTTTCATTTTGCACTTTAGTCCCTATTTCTTGGTTTTGTCTCATTGGACTCATTTCAACTCCTTTTCAGAAACTGTCTTTTCCATTATGAAATTTAGGTTCTCTAACCTCTAAAATGGCTTTGAAACTACTCAATTTGGAGCTAAAAACTTTCTAAACTATTTGGTCAAAGTTTAGGTCAACTCTTTGCCTAAATTGTTCACCGGAGGGGTTTTAAAGCATCCTAGAGGTTCTTATGGGTTTTAGGACCTCTGAAAACTCTGGTCAACTCAATTTTTCCATTTACAATACCTTTTTGGTGTTTTCTTAATTAGGTTTCACTATAATGAAGGTCACCTCTCGCTATTGCGAGAGCTTCCTAACTTTTCTCTCTACAGCTTACATTATTGCTAGAAATTCCCTAAATTTTGTATGGCCACGAACTTGCTATAGTGAACTGGCATCCTCACTATAGCTAAGGCTTAAAAAAATTTTGAAACCTTGAGTTTTCATTTCTATGAAAACTCAGATGTTACACTATCCCTCCAATCAGCTGAATTGGAACATCATTCTCACGTTATGGATCATTGGCATTATCAATGTTGGAGACATTGAGCCAATCGTCTCTAGTAGGACCCATTTGAACTTCCACCTCCTCCTGACTTTGTGCTTGGTCCTGTCTGACCATCTCCACAAGAGCCATTCTAAGAGCCACCGTAAGACCCTGCCATCTGACACCCCTTCTGATTCCTCTATCCTTCTTCTATTTTCTTTCGTTTGGTTATTTTCTTTGTGAACTTTCAATGATATATTTTGTTGTTTCTTTATGAACTTTCAATTATGTGTTTTTGCCATACTCTTTTTAAGCTTTGTTTCTTAGTTCTCTGCTTAATTTTGTTGTCCTTTATATTTTCTTACTTAATTTTTCTTCTTTTCTCTTATATATATAAATAATAAATAAATAAATACATAAATAAATTCACACCACCACCATAACAACATAGGTTAGCTTATTATATACAGCTCGCTCACCTTTAGTTTTCTTAGGTTTTCTTTGTCCCTCAACATTGAGGATAATGTTGGCCTTAAGTTTGGGGGTAGGTTAGTGTTGACAAGCATAATTGATAGGCATAACATGAAATTTTGTGCTTGAGCTTTTTCTTGGTAAGAAAATTTTTGGAATCCTCATTCTAATTAGTTTGTCTATTGGCTTGTGGAATTGTTTGTTTTTCTGCTTCTAGTGATAGTAGTTTGTGTCAAGATATTTTTAGTAGGAATTTTGTGCTAATTATGCCTTGATCTTAGTTCCAATGCATAAATTAGGATTTCTTCCATTTTTGAAAACTATGATATGCACCATTTGGCCTAGGCATAGGTCAATTACTAGTGTTAGGAGAGAATTCTTTGTAATCTAATTTGTATAGCTAGTCTCAAATCCAAGACTTTAGAACTTGTCTTCTACCTTCTTGAGGTGAACCAATAGGTATGGCATGACCCTTAGAGATGATTTAAGCATTCTTTGGTTGCTGTTGTGCCTTTCAAACCTGACCCTGTCATAATTATATTAACTATTGTACCTTATTTGAGCCAATTTAAAAGAACTATTGAAGATTGCATTTTATTCTAGTTACCAACATGAATACCTAGCCTAATTTGCCTTGTAAAAATCTATAATCTTAACCCTTTTCTTGAGAAAAAGATAGTAATGTATTCATGAGGAAACAAGCATTATGGTATTAAAAAAATTAAAGAAAGGGATCTTGTGGAAATCATTGTTGAAGGTGCATTGAGAGAACCTGTAATATCCAGTCCCTTGAAAATGCAAGAAAATGCAAGAAATGTAACAAACGATTTCTCCGTTAACGCACAAAATTCATCAGATACAAAAGGAAGTCCCCCAAATAGAGTAAATTGAGGTCCAACAAAAATTAAAATAATATTCTAGACCACAAATAATAATGAGTCAAGGTTAGAGGTGCCCTAAAATTGGGGCCAAAATAGATGAAAAAAAAGGGATCCCGAAGAGTCTCCGAAGTTAAGTATGAAGAAGCCAGGGACTAAAATGAAAATAAAAGTTATGTGTAGGGCAAAATGTATAAATTACCAGAAAGTTCAAGGAACCCTAGTTTCACCCTTTATTTGTGACTTTAGGCACAAATATCAAAACATCGGGTAGGAATCTCAGAAATCCATGACGCACGGTTAAACTTCATTTAATGAGACGGATCCAGTGACGCCATGTCGTTTGGATGGCCGGGTGGGATCCAGTCTGTGATCCGGTTAACCCGATCAGTAGCCATGAGCAAAACAGAAAAAGATGTTGTAACAACTATAGAAATAGAAATAGATAAATGGCTAAGAAACCTTGAAGGAGTTTCGGAGACTAAATTGTAATAAATGAAAATTTTAGAGCACAATCATAATACAAAATAGTGAAAATTACACCTAAAGACCCAGATGTCCGATTGACACCGAAATTTATGAGGATCGAGCTTAAAGGCCCTTAATCCATGTTTGAGGCTTAGTATGGCTACAAAGTAGAGGAAATAATATTTATAAATTTTAGAAAGTCTAAAGGTATGTATTGTACTATAAAACCTTAATCGAGCTTGGACACTGATTTTTAGACTACTGTAAGGCCCAATAGCTGATTCTAAAGGCCCAATAAGAGAAAAGAAGATATAATTAGGGCTTTAGAGAAGATGAAACCCAAATGTAAATATGAAATAAAAAGGAAAAAAGAAAAGGATTTTAGTTAGTTTAAAAAATTAGCCATGGTTAGGTTAAAATCTGTCTATGGTTGAGTTAAGAAAATTAACCATGGTTACTAACTATAACATAAGGGCTAAGAAAAGGTATACAAGTGTGTGACCAAGGAATTTTTGGAAGAAGATATTTAGTTATGAAATTAGAAAATCAAAAGAAAAAAGGAATAAAAACTAAGATTTGATCTTGAAAAAGTTGATTAAAGGGTCCAAATTTGGTATGAATATTTAACTTCATTTAAATTCATCTCCTTCACCTCCATTCCACCATTTTCATGCCACACACAATGGAGAAGGAGAAAAAAATGTGAAAAGAGAGAGAGAGGGAGAAAAAGTGGAAGAAGAAGTGAAATCAAGCAAAATTACCACCATTCTTCACTAAATTTCTTCATCTTCTTCATCCTCCAACCATTTTCTCCAAAGGGCAGCTGCATCTTCATCTTTTCTTCAATGTGGAATGTTTCTCTAAGTGGGAAGAGAAGGGATTTTAGTGTGAGAAAAGCAAAGGAAGCAAGGATTAAGCTTAAAGAGTAAGTTTTCTCCACCTTGCACTTGAAAATCACATAGTTTAAGTTAGTTTTGTTAAACCCTAGCTATGAGTCACTTTTGGATAGCATATGGATCATTAGAAATGGAGTTTATATGTTGAATATGAAGGCCTAGGAATGGATTTTATATATTGGCTATGGAGGCCATATGAGCTCATCCATTTTTGTTGTATGCTGGAATATTGAAAAACACAAAGATTGTAATTTTTGGGAAAATGGAAATGTTGTGGAGATACTGTCTAAATTTTCCCAAAATTTTTATGGTTTTTTCTTAATGTCTTAAAGTTATGTATACCAAATTTCAAGTCCTAAAACACAAAGGAAAAGGCTATGGAATTTTTAGAACTAAAGAAACTCACTTTGAGGCCTAAAACAGAGCTAAATTATGTTATAACCAAAACTTGTTGTTGGGGCTAGAATTGGATAATTTTATCCTTTCCAATGGATTCAAAAGGGTGTTTTTAGCTAGGAATACCTATGGGAAAGCCCTCAAAACTCATGGAATAAAATTTCTAAATTTTGGCCAAGAAATATGTACTATTTGACCATAGTGAATTGGAAGGGAAGGAGTTAGATTTTTCCAATTTCAATAGTCCTATTAAGTTTAAAAAGGGCTATATTAATTTATAATTTTGGGTCTATATGTTGATTGTAATGAATTATCATTATAAGTATAGGGTTTGATAATTGTTTGGAAATTCCAAGAGCAAGTGGACCGAGTCCCAAAGCTTGAGGAGCAAGATTGCTAAGGTAGTAGTTTTTCTTTCTCTTTCTTTAAGCTTGTGTGTTGGTATAATGATGAGTGTTATGTTATACTGAGTGTCATTTGTGCTATAAGATGAGACATGTATGCTGGGATATTGTTTGGCTTTGTATGAAATTCCTTGCATCACTATGTAGTATGTGATACCTTAATTGGCATTATGTTATGTACTTACATGCTAGCTTGTGAATGAGATTAGTTTTCTACTACTAAGATTTCATAATCTCACCCCAAACATAACCTATGTTAGGTCTGAGCTCAGGCAAAGAAAGGGAAAAAGGTATGGAGGCATAAACGGAGGACCTTACTTTTATGCATCACATTTTGGTCATGTAATTAAGTATCTTGGATTCTTGTATGTATGAGTTATGGTATGGTATTGTAAGGTACTCAGGTATGTAATAGAGAGCCATGTATATACTCGACTCTTAAGTAAAGAGAATATGACTAGCGTGCTTAGAATGCAAAGATACATGTGCTTATGTAAGGGCAAATAAAATATAATAATATGTTAAATGAGGGGTAAAATCGTCTGATCCTTGTAAGGGCATTTTTATACGAATTTATATGTATTTTGCTGAGTAAGTATTTTTTCCTTGTAAAAGACTTTGAGAGCTCGAATTAGAGCCTTAAACTGACTTCATACGATTTTTCTATAATTAGTTGCTTGTTTTCAAAGTTGGACAATATTTTGGGAATGACCAAATGAATAGTAAAATTGTAGGAGGAAGTTCTTAAAAGAAAAAAAGAAAAGAAAATTTTCATCAGTTCAGATTTCCAGTGGCTCTTCTAAGTTCTATATGAGGCATTCGTAATAAGAGAGGCATTATATAGTGAGGTATGACAGAACCTCTGGCATAAGTATACTATCATTTAGATTTTCTCAAGATCTTTTGCATTGACCTTACCTGTCATTTGTAGCTACAACCTTGGCCCCATTACAAGACTAAAAGTCATTTTGATCTAGTGGTTTTGTGGTACCTAATTTAGTAGAGAGAGGGAAAAAGGTGAGCTTATGAAGTTCCTATATTTGAGGCTAGTTTATACTTGTTTGGGTGCAGAAAGTTGATTTTGACACTTGTTTGAGATGAGGGTTTGGCTAAATTCACACACACACTTCAGAATGGTTGAAAGTCTTAGCTTTATCATTTGAACTTTGCTTATGGCATATATTGATTATTCTTCCTACGGAATATACTCTCTGATGCAGCAAGTGAGGACTATAGCAGACATTGATGTTCACCAGACCTAAAGATACTCCAATATTGTTTTTAATTGTTTACTTGAGGACAAGTAAAAATTCAAGTTTGGGTGTGATAACTCCCTATTATTCATGTTATTATGCATATTTTCTCCTAATAAATAGGGTTTTAGCCTCTAATTATAGGGTAAATAATACTTTTATAGGTAAAACAAACACACTTAGGATAAATAGCTCCATACTCAACTTTTACATTGTAAATAATAAGTTTTATTTTGATTTTGAGTATATTGAGAACTGATCATACTTTGCCCTTGCTGTATAGTGCATGTTTAAGAGAGGAGTGAAATTTCTTATGTTAAAGAGGCTTCAGAGTGCTCATAGCTGCAGTTTTTAGAAGCTTGCTATGACTAGAATTCATTAAGTTGCAGTTGAAGGGAAGAAAATGAAGAGAAGCTTGCAGGGCAACTTGTGCATAGCAAAACATAACACAGAAGCTAAATGCGTAGCGGCTTAAGGTGAGACAAGGTTAATGCCACAATGAGAAAAGTGCTACACAGTGACACACTATCACACAAAAGCAAAATTCATCGCAGCGTGACATGTTGCACTGCGGCGTAGAGCATGCCCATTCCATCTAGTAGTGAAACTCGTCGTGGTGTGAATGGGGAGCCTGTGGCACATATTCTTCTAGGACCTAACTTTGCCACAGCACGATATGCTGAGCTATGGCATGATGCATATTATCAAAACATTGTGTTTTCTTTACCAAACTTTTAAAGATTTCTTACTTAATATGGCCTTTGCTATGATGGGAGCCGTCATTCTAGGTTGTCTTTGGTTTGTTCCAAGTGTGTAGAGGCTAGGAAGAAGCTAAGGAGGCATCTTGAAGTAGAAGAATGCTAGGAATTGAAGATTGAAGTTAAAACTAGCTCCATTTCTGAGTTTCTACTTTCCTTCTTCTATTCTTATCATTTATTCTGATGTATCTAACTTTTGCTTCAACTTTGTCTTTAGTTTTCATGAATATGTATAGCTAAACTCCCTAATCCAGGATTATTAGGAATCTTGTATGGATTAGTGGTTGTTCTTCACTCTAATTTTGCAATTAATGATGAATATTTATTCATTCAACTCTATGTTTCATGCTCTTTGATTGATTGGCCAACAATTAGATTGATTTGATACTTTGCTTAAACTTGAAAAAGGGAAAAGGAAGTTAGATCAAGAGATGAGTGGTGTGAGTACTTGAAACTTGCTAGTGAAGGTGGATGGTTCAGTTAATAAGATAGGAATATACTCATTAACCTCAAATGGTCTAATTAAGTATTGTGCTAGCAATTTGATCTTAGTTGGTTTTATAAGGAATTATTAAATTAATGGGATAACCCTATATGAGATTTGGAAAAATACTTATAGGAATAAGTGAATCCTAGACCAACATATATCATCATTGAAAGAAATAGTACTGAGTGTTGAGCAAATTGATATGAAATACAAGAGGGACTAATAATCCTAGATGCTAATATTCACTCAGAAATCCAAATACTAACCTTAAACTCTGCATAGCATATAATTCATAATCATTTCTTTTTAATACCAACACTTAAAATTGATTCACTTCATTTATGCTAGGGTGTGAATTTTGGTACTTGACAATGTTTTGACAACAAATTCTTAAAAGAACGATATTTTCTTATCACTATATTGCTGTTGCGATATGTATACTTGTGTCTACGCTTTAAGTAAGCAACACGGGTTTATAATGGAATTGTTGCTGGGAGTCCACCTCTAAAGGCTTGACTTAAAGCCTTAGGATGGCATGAAGGTGCATTTTTAAAGGGATAACTATGTTAATAATATAGAGCCTTTGAAAAATTTTGCAATTACCTTAGGTAAATTAGACCAAATAGTTTCATCATATGTTACTAATTCTAGTAGTTAGGTTTGATGGAAGTTTACCAATGATGGTCATTTTTTAGTTCAAACAACTTATGAATTGACCACAAGGTATTCTCGTGATGCAAAGTGGGATGTCTAGAAGCATATTTGGAAGTTGCAAGGTTCACAAAGGATCAAAACTTTTTATGGCTTTTGTGCTAAGAAAAATTACTCACCAATGATCAAAGATACAAACAACACCTAACATCTTTAAATGCATGCCCTTTTTGTGGTTCCAACGTTGAAACTACACTACATGCTTTAAGAGGATTTAGTGCATTATCCTTAGTGCTAGAACGATTTTTGCTCTCTAAATATGGTGTACTATATTGCTTTTAACTTTTCTAACTAGCTTGGTCACAATTTTAATATATGGAAAGATATCTTTGTTGTAACTATATGAAAAATTTGAGAGAGAGGGAATGATATATTTTTTATGGTGGGAGGAAGTAAGAGGAGACCGGTTGCTAGAGTCCTAAGTCAAGCTAGAGCAATGTTTGATAGAATGAAGTTGACCAAAGATAATATCCAAAGACTTAGCCAAAAGGAAGAAATCTTGGTTAGATGGTCAGTTTCCTTTGATGATTGGTTTAACTTGAACATAGAATGCAACATTCAAATAAGAATAAGCTAAACTAAGCATTTAATTAACAAATTGTAAAACAAAAATGTTAGGGAGGCATAGAAATTATTCCTTAAGTGTATAAAAATATAAGTAAATTTAAACTTGAAAATAAACTTACTTCACCTATACTCATATATTTATCCTTAAGGTTTATTCTAGTAAACTTAACTTCATTATTTAAGAATTTAGAAGAATACTAACTAGCTAAAAAAATTTCTAAGATACCTCTTAGCAAGTCTAGCCTTCCTTTATTTTTATTCTAGGCTACCCACTAGATCCTTACCAAGTTTGCATTAAAACTCTTAAACCGAATACCTTGGTATCAGATATGCCTAAGATGGAATTCACTTCTTTAACCAAATTCTCTATCTTATAATCTTTATCAGACCCTATTATTATATTTATGCTAGCTTTATAAAACTTCCATAATATAAGAATTTATTTAACTAAATTTACTTCCACTAAACTCCCCTTAACCATCTAAAAGAGGATACCTAACACTTCCATCATACTCCTTAGGATGTCCTGAATAGTTCTAATCATGTAACTCAAATTTAAATGACTAATAATTCCATTAGTGAGGTATAAGTACAGCCCTTGTGCTTTAAAAACTCTACATATGCAACAAAACATTCAACCTCATAGGCAAGCTTTAAGACTTAACAATTTACTAAGCCCAATGTACTAATTTTCAAGGCTAAAATGGGTAATAAAGAGGTGAATAAAATAAGTTGTGGTTTTATTAAACCTATGGAATAATCCAAAGAAAAATCCATATGATTTACTAATATATAATTTAATTATCCATTCTTCAACTAAGATATCATTTTTTTGGGTAGAAATTTGCTTTTATATATCTTAATGATCTTTTTCTAACGTCTAATTCTTTTGTAGAAAAACAAAAAGAAGTGGGTCATGTTGGTTCAACTACACCAAACCTTATTTCAATTTCTCAAAGATTTGGTTATGCATATCCACCAATAAGTGAAAAATGTTTCAAAATCAAATTAGTAAATATAAGAATAAAAATTTATGGTCTGATATCAAATTAGTAAATATGAGAATAAAAATTTGTTTATGTTAATTTATTCAATCTAATGATGTGTAATATTATAGGTGAATTCTACTTGGTTTATTCATTCGAGTTATTCTACAATGCCACAACAATTTTATTATGACACTTGGAATATGATTAGTCCTATTGTGCCTTCCAACAACAATTTGAGTCAAGTAAATTTCAAATATTGATATTAATTGAGTTAATATGATTATTTCATTTCTAAGAAATTAAGGTTATATTAATCTTTTTCTAATTTATTTCAATTCTTACTATAGGAAACAAGTTCAAATAATTGGAAACCTCCAAATGCATTTTCACAAAACTTATCATAGAAGGTTGATTAGGTCCAAGGATGATAATAACAATTGATCTTGCTAGTGGCCATGTTTGTACACCAACTTTTGTGTTGTTCTTAACATTGCTTTCTTATTTAGCTTTTGCTAGCCTTTCTTTGACTTGTTCTTGTTAGTATCCCAAAGGTCTTGACCTAATCTTTTGTGTTTTCATAGTACATTCTAAGACCAACTTCCATGCTTTTTTCTACTCGTGTTTCCTGTAATATCCAGTTCTTTGAAAACGAGAGAAAATGCAAGAAATGTAACATGCGGTTTCTCCATAAATAGCAAAATTCACCAGATACAAAAGGAAGTCCCCAGATAGAGTGATTTGAGGTCTAATAAATTTAAAATAATATTCTAGACCTCAAATAATTATGAGCTAAGGTCAGATGTACCCTGAAATCAAGGCTAAAATGGCCAGAAGAAATTTAACGAAACAATTACGAAACGTAATGGTATTTTCGTAATTTTGGGCAAATTTTAGAATTCTCATAGGAGGGCTTTCTAAATGAAAGTTTTGAGTTCTCTGAGGTTCTCAGAGGTCTTGAAAACTCTGGGAAGCCCGGGTACAGTTAAAACCCCTCTGGTGGACGTTTTCTAGCGTCGATTAACTTGAACTTTGACAAATTCGTTCGAGAAGGTTTTAGCTCTAATTGAAGTGATTCCAAAGGCATTTTATAAAATTGGGAATCTAAATTTTATGATAGAAAAGACGTTTCTAAAAAAGGAGTTAAAACAAAGACAAAACAAAAATGCCAAGACGAAAGGGCAAAATTGAAAATTTTGGAAAATAGAACCTTCTTGAACCTTCTTTATTATTCATGCTTCTTCTCCCCATCTCTAGATTGACTCATTTCTGCCCTCAAACTTGAAAAATAAGGTAGTTCTTAGGCGCATCAAAGGAGGAGATTTTGAAGGGAGAAAAAGCAAGGAAAAGGTAGGAAATTTCATGGAAACTCAAGCTTTCTCTTTAGCCAAATGATTCTCCTTCTTCTTCTCTTTATTTTCATGGGCTTAATAATGTTTTTGGGTCTGTATGGAGGGCAGAACAAAGGTGGAAAATTCGGATTTGAGGAGAGGAGGCCAAGCAAAGTGAGAAACAAGCAAGAAAAGCCAAGAAAACTAAGGTATTTTGCCATTTTCCAACTTAATCTTCTTTGCTCTTCTTCTCTTCATTTCACCTCATTTAGGGACAGCTGAGGAGGAATGAAATTTGAACTAAAACAATAATGAATCTTAGGAAAGTGAGGGAGAATAACAAGAATATGCAGAGAAAATTAACAAAGAAGCATTAGTTTTCAAGGTAACATAATTAAGGATTTAATTGTGTAACAACAATTATATTTTGAAGCAAATATTTCTAGGCTTAATTAAACATTTTTATGAGCTCTAAAGACCCTTAAGAACCTCCCCACATGCTTCTTCCATCAAAGAAATCAAAACAACTTCCTAGGGTACAAATCAAGTATATGTCTCAACCAAGAGGGTTCCATGTACTTAGTGTAACATCCAGTTTTTGTTAAACGATGGAAACAGGCACATTTTCAAAGCAAGTCCTTGAAATGAATTAGTTAAGATCCCAAAAAATTTGAGTAACATTCTAGACTCCTAAAAATGAGAATCGTAGCCTTAGATAGAAGGAAAATTGGAGCTAGAATGAAGAAACAAATTTTGACAAAAAACTTACAAAATGTAATGGTATTTTCATAATTTTGAGCAAATTTTAGAATTCAAACATGAGGGCTTTTTAAATGAATATTTTGAGTTCTCTGAGGTTCTTAGAGGCCTTGAAAACCATAGGAAACCCCAGGACAATTAAATTCCCTCCGGTAGACGTTTTTCAATGTCAGTGTACCCAAACTTTCATGGATTTGTTTAGGAAGGTTTTAGCTCCAATTTGAGTGATTCCAAATGCATTTTACTAAATTGGGAACCTAAATTTTATAATAGAAAATACGGTTCTCATAAAGGAGCTAAAACGAAGGAGAACCAAAAATACAAAGAACGAAGAGAAAAATGAGAATTTTTGAAAAAGTCACTTTCCTACCCCTATATATAGGTGGCACCCCACTTTCTCCCTCATTTGGAATCAGAATTTTCTGCCTAATTTTAGATAAGGGAGCTAGGGTTTGGGTGCACAAGAGAGAAAGAAGAAGGAGGAGAAATTCAAGCTTAAAGGTATGCTTCCATGGTAGTTTTTCATGTATTTCTTCATCCACACCTCCTCTCCTTCCTTCTCCTTTATTTCCTTTGATTAAAATGGAGTTTATAAATATGATTCAAGGTAGAAACTCAAGGGAATTTTCGTATTTGAAGAGAGGAGCTTAGAGAAAGCAAGATTCAAGCAAGAAAAAGCAAGGAAACTAGGTAATTTTTCTTCCTATGGTTGCTACTTTTGATTCCTCTTCTTCTCCAATTTGACACATATAAGGAACCTTAGGAGGATATGATTTTTAGGCATAACCAAGGATGAATTTAAGGAAAAAGGGTGTGGAGATTAAGAATATGCAAAGGAAATTAACAAAAAAACCATTAGATTTCAAGATACAAATTCTAGGGTTTTGTGTGTACCTTGTAAAATTTGATTTTGTATGATAATTACTAGGTCTAATTAAGAGTTTAAATGAGCTACTAAGATCCCTAAGATGCTCTCCACATGCTTCCTCCTTCAAGAAAGCCAAGCAAAATCCATGGAGGCCAATAAACTTCATAGTCTTGGCCAAGCATGGATGGGATAGCTAAGGAGAGTTTTAAATTTTTCTAAACCCATTCTTGAGTCATATATAATGAATAAATATGAGGGGAGGCCTTGGAAAAGAATTTAGAACTCATAGAAAGTGAATTGGTGCTTTAGGCTCAATATTATGACCTAAAGAAGCAACATATTGTTAGGCTCTTTGTTTTAATTGTGTAATGACTCCAAGAGACTCAAAAGGAGTCAAGAATCATATTTGAAAGGAAAGAATGGAGCCTAGAATTTATTTAAGGGGTGTTGCTTCATTAGGTGCATTTATGGACCATAATGGGGTTTATAGAACAACCTAGTATCTAAGTAAGTTGTGTGACCTTAGAAATTATTTCATGAACCTAATTAGCTTCCATAAATTTTGTCTAGGCCAAGAGAAAGCATTTACACAAATTTGTGTGCATGTGGCCGAAGCAAGGGAGGGAATTTCAAAAGGAAAAGTATGTGATTGTGTGCAAGGTAGTTCTCTCCACCTTCTTTCATGCATGGATGTGTGTTTAGCTTGTTTTAGAATGTGTGTATGTGTATTTTCAAGCCATGAAAAGTATGCTAGCATGATTTTATATGCCATGATTTCATGATGACATATTATGTTTTTAAATGATGCTATGATGTTTGTATGAGTTTGCTTGAGTGTGGAGAGGTCAAGAACTCTTAACCATGGTGAGGATAAGCCAAGAACCCTTGAGATTGGTTAAGACAAAGCAAAGAGTCTACCAAAAGTAAAGTGGGCTCCCAAGAGCATAGTTGAATCTAAGAATCTCTTAAAGAATGGGTGAGGCAAGTCCAAAATCCATGAGGAAAGGGTGAGGCCAATCCATCCACTTGGTAAGCTCTTGAATGTCTTGTATGACTTATTTACTTGCCAAGCTTACTTCTTGAATGTTCATGACTTCCATTTTATCCATGCATACATTTTCAAGACTTGCTTTGCATATGTTATGTGTGATTGAATGGGACATGAGCTATTGGGATTCTTTGAATTTCATCCCCTCCTCTCTAATGATCTAATATGCTAGGTGGACCAAGTGGACAAGGTAATGGAAGCCAACCAACTTGAGGAAGAGAGCTTGACACCAATATGCCTAGCTTTTGCCCCTTTTAAGCCATAATGATGCCTAATGATGTATATTACTGTTGTAAATGGTGTATGACCCTTGGAACATATGTAATTATGATATTATATGATGTAGAAATGAAAGAATGTGTTATGTGAATGATGGAATGTAAATTGAGTATATTATGGTAATGCAACTTCATGAATGGCTTTATGGAAATATGCATATGTGTGGATGAAATGACCAAAATGAGATACATGAGGTTTGGGACCATTTGGGTAGCTCACACAAGTCCTAAATATGCTTTTAGATTTGCCCAAAAGGTGTCAAACCTTAGGGAAAGCCATTTGGTTACTTTGGCACCTCATATGGGGTCAAAATTGACCATAATGGAACCTTATGTCACTTTTTAGCCACATGAGCTCTTCTTGATATGAGATTTGGCATGCAATTAGAGCTTATTGAAATATTTTTGAGAAGCTAAAGAACATAATTTTTGGAGGTCTACAGAATATTTGACAAATTTCCAAAGTTGACAATTTTTCTGATTTTGGTTTGCTATACTATTTATCTGGTCTGAAAATGTAATATGTCACATAAGCTCAAATGATGTCCAATTGCCATGAAATTTTATACAAAGAAACTAGATATTAACAGTGACTTGTGCCAACTAGAAGCACCTCATTTGGAGGTCTAGAGAGGGAGATATGGATTTTTAAAGAATTTGTCCAGTATCACAAATTTTGTCCGACCTCAATTATTGTTCCATGGAATTCCGAGGTCTGGGCTATTGAACTAGTATGGAGTATTTTTTCCCTCTAGCTAACATCCACATCTTTCCATATTGGTATCATTTGCATAGATTGGAGTATTTTGGAATTAATTGGACATTTTTGAAGTTTACTGCAGAAATCTATGATAGCACCAGTGGACAGTTTGACCTCTGGACCTTTTCAAATGTCAAACGTTCTCTGTGATGGATGTTATGGTCAGTACATATTTTTAGTATGAAGTGGACATCCATAACTTTCCATAATAACCAAGAATGCATGATTTTAATTTTTTTAGAATTAGTTATTAAATTTCAAAGTTTGGACAGAAAAAGTCAAATTCTGGCCGATACATGAGTATTTTGAGCTTTCCTTTGAGTTCCATGAGTTGTGGGCCATATTTGATGATGCAAATGAGTTGTATCCATGTAATTAAATATGAGAATGAATGGTATAAGCTCACACGGTCCACATGACCCCAAATGAAATTTTTATATACGATGCAACGCGAAAATATTCATTATTTTTATTGCCTTTTTTCCTTGGAAACTCATATGATTCATGGAATTGAGTTAATTAAGGGAATGAGATGAGCTAGAAATTATGGTGTTACACCTATGGGAAGTTTTAATTTCATTCAAGCTTATTTTTGAGTCATATATGATGGAAGAGGATGAGAGGAAGTTTTGGAAAAATTTTAGAAGCCATAGAATGTGAGATGGCACCATAGGTTCTATAATATGACCTAAAGAAGCAACATGTAGTTAGGCTCCTTGTTTTAATTATGTGATGACTCCAAGAGGCTTAAAAGGAGTCAAGAATCATAAATGAAAGGAAAGAATGGAGCCTAGAACTCAAATGATGGATGTTGCTTTATTAGGTGCATTTAGGAACTATAAATGAACCATAAGACAAAGTTAGAGTTCCAAGTAGGTAGGTAGCCTTAAGAATGGTTCCAAGAGCATAATTTGTTCCTATTTTACATGTTTAGGCCAAGAGAAACATTCCTTACATTATTATGAGTGTGTGGCCGAGGAAGAGAGTGTAATTCCAAGAGAAAAAGTGTGCTTGTATGGCAAAGGTAGCTCTTTCTCCTTTCTCTCATGTATGGATGAATGTTGTCTTGTCTTTGAATGTGTGTATGTATGTATTAAGCCATGAAAATGGGTTCTAGCATAATTTTGTATGCCATGGTATGATAAGGTTGTTTTATGCATTCAAATGATGTCTTGTGCACTTGCTTGAGTTTGCTTGAGTGTGGTGAACCAAAGAACCTTCTAGCCATGGTGAGGATGAGCCAAGAACCCTTAAGAATAGTTGAGACAAAGTTTAAAGTCTCCCAAAAGCAAGGCTTAGTTCAAAGCCTTTAAGAAAAAGGGTAAAGCAATTCCAAAATCCTAGAAGAGAATGGATAAAGCTAATCCACTTACTTGGCAAGCCTATGGATGTTTTTGTATGACTTCTCGAATGCCAAGAATGCTTCTTGAATAGCTACATGCTTTATAATGTACATGCACAATGGATTTGCATTCTTTATGTGTGATTGAAAGGGAGAAGAGCTATTGAAATTCCTAGAATCTCATTCCTTCCTCCCCACATGTTTAACATGTCTAGGTGGACCAAAAGAGCCAAAGAGTGAGAGCCACCAAGGTAGAAAAAGAAAGTGTGACAATCAAGTGTGTAAAAATGCAAAACTATAGCCATATGAGTGGTACATGATGTAATATTTTATTGTATATGTTATATGACCTTATGCACACATGTAAATATGTAAATGCATTATGTATGAATGAGATTTGGTGCAATATGCATAATATAGCATGATTTGGGTATGGAATGGCAAGACTTGACATATGCATTCTTGTGTATAACTTAGGATGGATGAGTGAGTTTGAGAACTCTAGGTTTGTATACCTTTGAGACAAGTTTAGTAGACCATTTTGGTGCTTTCCCATGTGCTCAAGTGACCACGGTTGTCTTAGAAGCAATTTTGGACCATTTGAGACCCTTACATGACACAAAATGAGCTATTTTGTAACCCAATATCAAGATCTAACCAAATGAGTGAATTTGCCCATAAAATTTTACATGCAATTAGATATCATCTAGACCTTTTTGGGAATCCAAAGACAAGATTATTTGGAGCTCTATGGAATTAATTATGATTTTAAAAATTTTTCATTTTTCTATTGAACTTATGTAGACACTGTTCATATGGTCAGTAGTTTAGGCTATGTCATTAAAGGGACAAATGGTGTCTAATGCTCATACAATTTTACAAGAATAAAATAGACATAATAAGCTTTCCATAGCCACTAAGGTTGCCTCGATTAGGCTTTTGAACAAGGAGATATGAATTTTTGAAGTTGGAGGACAGTGCCAATTAGACTTTTGGTACTGTTCCATCAATTTTTGGTGGCTAATAGTCTCTGTTGTGGCCTAAATTTATTTTTACACAAAGTAGACATCAGTAGCTTTCCAAAATGGTATAGTATGTATGATTTCAATTTTTTTAGAATTAGTTATAATTTTTCAAAATTCATACTAGAATTCTGGAATTCCAACTTGAGGCTGCACACTCTATTTTCATGTATACCTTCCACTTGCATGAGTTCTAGGTCACTTCTTGAGCTTGTTATGAGTTTTATTTGTGTATTTAAATATGAGAATGAAATGGATGAATCCATATGGCCTAAGGAACACTAAATGGAAATTTTATCCGTGACGTAACGTAATTTAATAGAATATTTTTAATAGCTTTTCTTGGAAATCTTATGTAATCTAAGGAGATGAGCCTCGTAATGATATGAGATGAGCTTAGCAAATATGGTGTTACACTTTATTGGTATTAGATCAAAGTTTTAGGCTTTTCTAAGGTTGTATATGGCTTGAGGATGTGGCTATAAGGCTATGTAAAGGTTTATAGAGTTATGAAAAGCCTTGTATGAAGTATCTTGGGTGTGTAAAGGTGGCTTATGTTTTTATTTATACTAAGTGAGTTGTGAATGGTCATGAGTAGGTGGTAATTTGTGGGTGAGATTGGCCTCTAGTTCTAGAACAAAGTTAGGTGATCCAACAGCTAGAGCTTTATAATCTATAGTAGCTCACCAATATCAGTGGCATGCTTTGTGTATTAGGCGGCAAGAGAGGATTATGTAGCTACTAGAGAGTCTTTCTTAGAGAGGTTATGAGAGGCCTAATCTCCCTAAGTGCCATACTTAGACTGTTCGGGGATGTCTTGCATGATGCAGGGGTAAGCAGTTAGGTAGCACAATATAAGGTAAAGCTACTACTGCACAGAGTAAGGATTGTAGGAGTTATCCCCCCTAGCCACAACACCCAAATATTATGATGATGTAAAAAGCCCAAAAAGCCATTCCCTCAAGCCAGAGGTTTGAGTTATAAGCTACACTCCATAGAGCCTTAACAGCATAGAGATGGTAGTTAGTTATGTATTTGTACGAGTAAAGTAAGAGGTAAAATCCTCTAGCCTTGATGATGGGCTATGAATAGAGATGGTGAGGCTCAGATCACATAGCTAAAGAAAAAGCTCCTAGTTATAGTGGAATGTACCATGACATGAAAGGCCTTGTTGGGCATACTCAGGCTAACTTGAGGAATGAGCTACTATGGGGTCAATCAACCTATAGTGAGCAGGGACCCATAGTATAAGTAAAGAAAAAGAGCAATAAATGGTTACGGAAGATCAGTAAGTAACATGTGGTCAGTGGGCCTAGCAGTCGAGATTGAGAAAGAACTCAACGTTAGAGAAAGTCAGACACATGAATAATAAGGTTATTGAGACCCGCTTATAAGGCGTTGACTCTAACCTAGAATGCTACCTATGAGACACTAAATGATGGGCTAATATGATAAGTTTAAGATATTATAAACATTGTTATCATAAACCTTGTTGACAGGGTCTTGAATTTTGCACTGTAATATATGAGATCTTATCGACAAGATCCTGGACCTTGTTGATAAGATGTTAATGTAGCCTTGAAATTAACATAAGGTAAGCCTACCAGTAGTGAGGAATATAGTGAGTGCCCCATAAAGGTGTACCTCATAGTTAACACCTAAAGATGAGTATGATTAGCTCAGTGACAGAAGTTTAGAGAAGAATGAGAATAGTTTAGAAAGTATTAAATTTATTGTAAGCTTATATGAGTTAATGGGGCTTATTGTAAGCTACAAGTCTGATGAGATAGGTAGCCCAAGTTAAGTATAAGTTGAAGCCTAAGGGAAGTGACCAGTAACATCATCCAGGTGAGATGTGTAGAAGAAAACACAATGTAAAAGGAGAAATTAGTTTGACTGAAAGCTCAGTGACAGTTATCCATGGATTGAGAAAGGGAAAATAAGACATCCTGAGTCAGAGAAACCACTCAATAGTGGTTGGCAAATTCCCCTAGATACACCCCATGAATTGTAGAGTATAGTAATGAGGGGAAATGAAGGAGAATTGAGAAGCTAGTTCATATAAGAGATGCCCTCACTTTAGTAATGATCAAATAAATAGACTGAGCCTAGAAAGGTAAACAGATAAAGGTCCAATAGTTAGTTAGACAAGCTCCTTAATATGAGAATAATATAGGGTTAAGGCACGTGAGTATTTAGAACACCCAATGGAGCATAACTCTTCAGTAAGGTAGAATCCAGACATTGAGATTATATGTCCTGGATTGGGTTAGTAAAACTCTAAAATTAGTATACTGTGCTCCTAGGGATAAGACTAAAGAGGTTAAATAGAGAGAAAGACTAGCTCTGATTCAAATATAGGAACGAGCTGAAATAAACAGTTAGTGCCTTAGTACCTTTAGGAAAGGTCGAAGGAGCTAGAGCCCGCCTAAGAAGGTGAGTCTTTGTATTATGTAGAGAAAGAGTGTAAGCCAAGAGCACCACAGAACGTAATTTCTAGAATTACATGAAATAGAATTTTTCTTATAGAGGGACGGTCTAGTTAAGACCAAAACAATACTATAAGAGAAAGTAGACCCTCTTGATGTTATAGAGAGTGAACAAGGAACTGAGGAGAAATGTAGGTGCTCTTGAGCATAAAGAAACAAACTAGCAAGAGGGACAATCAGTAGTAGAGCATTCTTTTTCTTAAGTAAAATGATAGTAAAGACAAAAAGAGAGAATATATAATAGTGTTTAAGCCGAGGACATAGTAGATTAAGAATAAAGATCGAGTTGATGTGCTTGAGTACTTGAGATTTCAAGTGTTCCTTTAAAATTCTGTTTTGATACAAGAATTCCTAGACTAAATTAAGTGTTTGGATAAGCTCTTGAGATCCCTAAGAAACTTCCCACATACATCTTATAATGTCCAATTTTTGTTAAACGATGAAAATGGGTGCATTTTCAAAGCAAGTTCCCCGAAGTGAATTAGTTAAGGTCCTAAAAAATTTAAGTAGTATTCTAGACTCCTAAAAATGAGAATCCTAGGCTCAAACGGAAAGAAAAACAGAGCTAGAATAGAGAAACGAAATTGAACAAAAGATTGACGAAACGTAATGTCATTTTCGTAATTTTGAGTAAATTTTGAAACTCACACAGGAAGGCTTTTTAAATAAAATTTTTGAGTTCTCCAGGGTTCTCAGAGGCCCTGCAAACCATGGGAAGCCCCGAGACAATTAAAATCCCTCTGGCGGATGTTTTCTAACATCGGTTGACCCAAACTTTGATGGATTCGTTTGGGAAGGTTTTAGCTCCAATTTGAGTGATTCTAAAGGCATTTTATTAAATTGGGAACTTAAATTTTATAATGAAAAAGATAGTTTTAAAAAAGGAGCTAAAACAGACTAGAAACAAAAATACTAAGATGAAAAGGCAAAATTGGAATTTTTAAAAAGTGTTTCTTAAACTCAGCTATATATATAAGGTGTCCCACCTCCTCATTCATTTAGCTCATTTAGTTTTTGCCCTAAATCAGAGGAAGAACCCTAAGAGTGAGGCGCACAAGAAGGAGAAGGAGAGAAGGAGAAAAACAAGGCAAAAGGTATGAAATTTCTTAATTTTTCATGCTTTCTCTTTAGCAAACCTCTTTTTCTCAATTTCCCCTTTCTTTCGATTTTATTGAAGTTTTTGGATCTGTTTTGAGGGAAGAATCGAGCAGAAAGTTCGGATTTGAAGAGAGGAGGCCAAGAGAAGGAAGAAACAAGCAAGAAATCAAGGAAAAAATAAGGTAAAATCTCCATCCCATGGTAGCTACTTCTTCCCCCTTTCTTCCTTAGTTCGTCTAACATATAGAGGTCTAAGAAGACATGGATTTTGGGTAGAACCAAGGGTGAATCTTAGGAATTTAAGAGAGAAGAATAAGAATATGCAAAGAGAATTAACAAATAACTATGAAAAATCAAGATAGCAAACCTAGGGTTTCAAGTGTCCCTTGCAAAATCTAATTAATACAATGAATCCTAGGCATAGATGAATATTTAAATGAGCTCCTAAGATCCCTAAAAGGATCCCCATGTGCATCTTCTATCAAGAAAACAAAGCAAAATCCATAGGTGCCAAGAAGATGCATAGTTTCGGCCTAGAAGGGTTGTGACACCTAGGGATAGTTTTGATTTGTTCTAAGCCCATTTTTAAGTCATATATGATGAGTGAAGATGAGGGGAAGCCTTGGAAAAAATTTAGAAACCATAGAAAGTAAGATGGCCTTATATATTCCATAATATGACCTAAAGAAGCAATACCTATTTTGGCTCTTTGTGTTAATTGTGTGATGACTCTAAGAGACTTAAAAAGAGTCAAGAATCATAAATGAAAGGAAAGAATAGAGCCTAGAACTCAATTGATAGATGTTGCTTGATAAACACATTTTTTATATATTTTATTTTCCTTAATTTAGGCATTTCAATAATGAATTATGGCTTTAAGACTTTAATTAGATAAGATTTTATTTTAGTAGCCATTTCTATATTTTAGGAGTTAATTTGTAAAATTTTGAAATTTTAATGCACAAATATTTTTAAATGAATTTTGTGAATATTCATACTTTATCTTTTCCATTCTTTTTGTGCAAAATTTGGGCAATTTGAATTTAAATGTTGGAGAGAAATGGAAGCTCAAATTGCTACACCAACCCAGCACACACACAAGTCATATATATACTCACACTTTAAGCTTCATCCCATCACACAAATGGTAGCTCTCATCACACAAACACATAGGCATGGAAGGGCTCACATGCATGGCTTATTCATTCACTTACACACCCACGTTGCTTCACGCATCCACATCACTAACTCACCCATTCCACGTAATGTACACATGAAAAAATAGAAGAAGCAAGCCATAGCTCAAGAACAGTTCCACGTAGAGTTTGCATGCATAAAACACACAAAACATGTGGTAAATGAGCTCACCAAGCATAAGATGAATGAGCAAAAGAAGAGGCATGAACAAAATGTGGAAATATTCAAGCATGCATAATAAGCTATGGATCTTCCAGTGAGGTTGGCCTGAGCCACAGTATACTCTAAAGTCCAAGTTTCAACTAGACCTCACATATTCACTCTACCAGTCTAACCCTTTGCTCACGTTCACAACCATGAGTAAGGGAAAAAGAAGCTATGTGTTAAGAAGAGAAGAAAGCATGAGCTGTTATGGAGAGAAAGAGTTAGGGTTGTCTCATGCAGAACTGCACATGAAAGAACATTCAAATCCAACTCTCTTTTTACACGAGGGAAGCAAGTGAACATCAAGAAGAACGTTGTAGCCACTACATTTCTCTTATGGGTTTATGAGTAGAACACATAGAAGAACAAAGCATGAAGTAGAATAGTTACGGGTTAGATAAGAAAAGCGAGTTGAATGAGTGAAGAGAAGTCACATGAGCAAGAAGTAAGGAAGAAGCTGAGTTTGCGTGGAGCAGAATGTATGAAAGTAGCTGCACATGGAGATGAACACAAATGAAGAAGCACAATGGGAAAAAGAGCTGGAGAACAACGCTGGGCTAAGAGTAACATAATGAAACAAGTGAAAAGAGAACCAGCTGAGCAGAAGTTGATGTGGAGATTTGCTGGGAGAAAAGCACATGAGTTTAAATAAAGGTTGGGCAGAATTAAAGAGCACGTGGATGGAGCATGCATTAAGAACACGTAAGAGATTAGGACGTGGTATTTGACAAATAAAAGTGGCATGTGACACGTGGGAAGTAAAGGCTAAGAATAAAAGCAAAGCACCATATGATTCATTAAGAGAAACACATGCAAGGCCATGTGAGGGAGGGCGGGATTAAAATTTGCATAAATGGCAGCATCAGGGAGAGAGCATCAATTTGAAATCGAATAAATCAATTTATCCATCATTCACGCATCATTCCACGCTACTATCACAAAACATATTCATCTACACTCCCTACGCTATAGCTCCTTTCCATTATCCACCATTCTTCCACCTCCATGAAGCATTAATCCTCCATCTGTGAGTAGCTTGGAAGAAGACTCCTGGAGAAGCTTGAATCCATGGATTATAAATAGAATTTTGGCTAACATTTTATTAATTTCTGACACTTTTTTCTTTTTCTTGTACATGCTTGGTTGAGATGTATTTGATTGGGAATTTGTGTAGTTGTAATTAGTGGCTGGTTAGACACTAATTAGGATACTTTTTGTTGATTAATTGATTGAATCAAGTGCTGAATTTTTCATTCTCTTTCAATTTCCCTTGTATGCAGTCAAGGTGTTTGATGATGTATGAATCAAAATGAGTGCTTAATTGTCTAATTTGAGGATTCCTTGGAGTTTAATTGGTTAATTAAACATCTTAGGGTGATAATTCAAAGGCTAATTGATCCATTAATCAATCAAATTTAGTGTTCATTGATCCTAATGACAAGAATTGATGATTTGATACGGGATTGAGGTTTTAATTCAACATTAGATTGTTAATTTTTTTATTCTTGCATGGTAACTCAAGATACATTGTTATGAACACAATTAGAGATTCTTAGACCAAATTCAATGACAATTGGATTAGGATAAGGATAATGGATACCAAGGGACAAATCCAAAGCTAGTCACATGTCTATCATTCTACTATTAACTCATGCAATTAGGTAGTGATTAGGAATTTTAATTCAATTTCATTTTGCTTAGTTTAATTAGATTAAGCCTCATTAGGGGCATTTTGGAACCATAAAAGGGCTATTAGACCAAGTTAGTATTTAAGGAAGATGTATGGGTTTAGAAATGATTCCAAGAACCTAATTGACTTCCATATATTGTGTTTAGGCCAAGAAAACAAATATCACATCTTTTTGTGTGTGAGGCTAAGGAAGGGACAGCATTTTCAAGAGAAAATGTGTGTGGTTGCAACAAAGGTAGCTCACTCTTCCTTCTCTTATGCATGATTGTATGTTTAACTTATCTTTGGATGTGTGTATGTGTGTTTCAAGCTATGAAAAGTGTTCTAGCATGTGCATATGTATATGTATTATGATACCATAATGTTGCATTACGTCTTCAATGATGCCTAGTATGTGTGCTTGGATTTGCTTGAGTGTGGTGAAGCCAAGAACCCTTAGCCATGGTGAAGATGAGCCAAGAACCATTAAAGTTAGTTGAGATAAAGTAAAGAGTCTCCCAAGAGTGAAGTTTGTAATGTCTAGTTTTCGTTAAATGATGAAAACGGGCACGTTTTCAAAGCAATTCCCTCGAAATGAATTAGTTAAGGTTTCAAAAAATTTGAGTAATATTCTAGACTCCTAAAAATGAGAATTCTAGGCTTAGACAGAAAGAAAAATAGAGCTAGAATGAAGAAACAATTTCTTACGAAAAACTTACGAAATGTAATGGCATTTTTGTAATTTTGAGAAAATTTTAGAATTCACATAGGAGGACTTTTTAAATGAAAGTTTTGAGTTCTCGAGGGTTCTCAGAGGTCCTAAAAACCATGGGAAGCCCCGAGACAATTAAATCCCCTTCTGGTGGACGTTTTTCAATGTTATTATACCCAAACTTTGACAGATTCATTCGGAAAGGTTTTAGCTCTAAATTGAGTGATTCCAAAGGTATTTTACTAAATTGTGAACCTAAATTTTATAATGGCAAAGACAGTTATCAAAAAGGAGTTAAAACAAAATAGAAACAAAAATGCCAAAAACAAAGGGCAAAACGAAATTTTTTGAAAAAGCCATTCACCCCTACCTATATATAAGGCACCCAACTCTCCCATTCATTTAGTCTCATATTTTTCTGCCACAAAATAGAGAAGAAACCCTAGGAGAGTGGTACACCAAGGGAAGAAGAAGAAGAGGAGAAATCAAGGCTTGAAGGTAAGGAATTTTGGTAGTTTTTCATGCTTTCTTCCTTCCAAACCTCTTCTCCTCCATTCTTCTTTGTTTCCTATGATTATAATAAAGTTTATAAATCTGTTTTAAGGGAGAAATTAAGGGAAAAATTCGGACTTGAAGAGAGGAGCTCAAAGAAGACAAGATTCAAGTGAGAAAACAAGGAAAAACAAGGTAATTTCTTCTTCCATGGTTGCTACCCCTTGCTCCACTTCTCTACCCATTTCGCCCCATTCAAGAAGTCCTAGGAGGGCTTGGTTTTTAGGCAGAACCAAGGGTGATTCTTAGGAAAAAGGGTGTGTAGATTGAGAATATGCAAAGAGAATTAACAAATAACCATGAAAATTCAAGATGCAAATTCTAGGGTTTCAATTGTTCCTTGCAAAATCTGATTTTTTACAATGATTCCTAAACTTAAATAACTTTTTGAATGAACTCCTAAGCTCCCTAAAAGTCCCTCCATGTGCATCTTTGTATCACCATATATTTCTAGCTCATTTCATGACATTCTCATGCTTGACAACATAGATTCCATGAAGGAAGTAAGAAAAATCCATTAAAATAATACATTATTTGGCATTGCGTCATGTATAAAAATTCCATTCGGTGTCACGTGGACCATGTGAGCTCATACAACACATTCTCATTTTTAATTACATGAATACAACTCATTTGCATCTTCAAAAGTGGCCTACATCTCAAGGAACTCAAAGGGAAGCATGAAATAAACACATTTAATTTCGGCCAGATTCTGCCTCTTTTCTGACACAACTTTGGAAAATCATAACTAATTCTAAAAAAATCAAAATCATATATTCTTGGTTATTATAGAAATATACCATGTCTAATTTAGGCTAAAAATACTTCTAGACCATAACCTCCAACACAAAGGACGTTTGACATGCGAAATGGTCCAAAGGTCAGGTTATCCATTGGTGCTGTCATAGAATTCTACAATAAACTTCAAAAATATCTAATTAATTCCCAAAAAATCCAATCTATGTAAATGATACCAATATAGAAATCTATGGATGTTAGCTAGAAGGAAAAAATAACTCTAGGCCCGTTCAGGCATGCCTAGACCTCGAAATCTAATCAAATAGTAACTGAAGTCGGGTGAAGTTCCTAATACTGGATAGATTCTTTGAAAATTCATATCTCCCTCTCTAGACATCCAAATGAGGTTCTTCTAGTTGACACACATCACTAGGAATGTCTAGTTTCTTTGTATAAAATTTTGTGGCAATTGGACATCATGTGAGCCCTGTGTGACAGATTATATTTTCGGACATGAGTGAACAGTGACATAACCAAAACCAAAAAATTTCCCAAATTCAAAAATTCATCAAATATTCTCTAGACTCCCAAAAATTCTGTTCTTTAGCTTCACAAAAATCTCTCAACAAACTCTAATTTTGTGCCAAATCTCAGATCAAGAAAAGCTCATTTGGATAAAAAGTGATATAGGGTTCCATTATGGTCAATTTTGGCTCCATATACAATACCAAAATGTCCAAATGGCTTTCTTTGGGGTTTAGTACCTCTTGGGCAAGTCTAAAAGCATGATTAGGACTTGTGTGAGCTGCCCAAATGGTCCCAAATCTCATTCCTTTATTTTGGCCATTTACCCACACTTATACACAATTACATCAAACCATCAATAAAGCTAGTTTGCCATCATATACTCAATTCACATTGTAATGGCTACATAACATATTCTCTCATTCATACATGACATGTTATCATAAATACATGTGTTCATAACATCAAATACATATACATCCATTGGTTATATCTTTTGCCATTCGTATGGCCTTAAAGTAGTAAAATTCATGTTCTTGGATGTCATACTCTCATCTTCAAGGTAGTTGGCTTCCATTACCTTGTCCACTTGGGCCACCTAGCATGTTAGATCATTGGAGAGGTGGGGATGAGATTCAAAGAATCCCAATAGCTCATCTCCCATTCAATCATACATAATGGATGCAAAACAAATCTTACAAATGCATGCATAGCATGTGGGCATGTGCAATCATTCAATGAGTATTCTTAGCATTTGAAAAGGTCACACAAAACTTACAAAGGCTTGCCAAGCAAGTGGATTATCCTCACCCAATTTCTTGTGGATGTTGGACTTGCCTCACCCAATCTTTAAGAGATTCTTGGACTCAACCATGCTCTTGGGAGTCCATCTCACTTTTGAGAGACTCTTTACTTTGTCTCAACCAATCTTAAGGATTCTTGGCTCATCCTCACTATCGCTAAGGGTTCTTGGCCTCACCACACTTAATCAAACCTAAACAAACACCACAACATGTTATCATGAAACCATGGCATATGAAATCATGCTAACACAATTTTCATGGCTTGAAAATACACATACACACATTCTAAGACAAGCTAAGTACACATCTATGCATGAGAGAAGGTAGAGGAGCTATCTTGCACACAATCACACACTTTTCCCTTTGAATTCAAGCTCCTCTTTTCGACCACACACACAAAAGTGTGGGGAAGGTTTCTCTTGGCCTAAACACAATTTATGGAAGCCAATTATGTTCATGAAACAAATTCTAAGGCCACACAACTTGCTTAGGCACTAGCTTGGTCTATAACCTCATTATGGTTCCATAATTGCACCTAATGAAGCAACACCCCTCAAATAAATTTTAGGCTCCATTCTTTCCTTTCAAATATGATTCTTGACTCCTTTTAAGCCTCTTGGAGTCATCACACAATTAAAACTAAGAGCCTAACTGCATGTTGCTTCCTTAGGTCATAATATGGAACATAAAGCACCAACTCACTTTCTATATGTTCTAAATTTTTCCTAAGGCCTCCCCTCATTTTCATTCATCATATATGATTCAAGAATGGGCTTAGAAAAATTTAAAACTCTCCCTAACTACACAAACCCCTTTAGGCCGAGGCTATGAAGGAAATGGGATTTCTTGGAGTTTATTTTGTTTTCTCAAGGGAGGATGCATGTGGGGAGCCTCTTAGAGATCTTGGGAGCTCATTTAAACTCTTATTTAGGCCTAGGAATCATCATACAAAATTAGATTTTACAAGGTACAATTGAAACCCTAGAAATTGCATCTTGAAATCTAATACGCTTTTGTTAATTCCCTTTGCATATACTTAATCTCCACACTTTTTTTCCTTAGATTCATCCTTGGTTCTGCCTAAAAATCAAGTCCTCCTAGGGTTTCTCATGTTAGGCGAAATGGAGGAGGAGAGGAACCAAAGGTAGCAACCTTAGGAAGAGAAATTACCTAGTTTTCTTACTTTTTTCTCACTTGAATCTTGCTTTCTCCAAGCTCCTCTCTTCAAATCCGAAATTTCCCTTTAATATATCCCTTAAAAAAGATTTGAAAACTTCATTTTAATCAAAGGAAACAAAGGAGAATGGAGAAGAGGAGGTTTGGATGGAAGAAAGCATAGAAAACTACCAAGAATCCATACCTTTTTCTTGATTTTTCTCCTCCTTTTCTTCCTCTTCTTGTGAGCCTAAGAGAGCAGATCATATTCTGTATTTTGTGCAGAAATTTCGTGCTTAAGAAGATGGGAGAAGAAAGGAGAAGTGTGTGGGAGCTTCTAGAAACACTTTTTCAAAAATTCCAATTGTCTTTTCGTAATAGCAATTTTGTTTCGGCTTCGTTTTAGCTCCTTTTTTAAAACCGTCTTTTCCATTATAAAATTTAGATTCCCAATTTAATAAAATACCTTTGAAATCACTCAATTTGTAGTTAAAATCATACCGAACGAACCGGTTAAAGTTTAGGTCAACTGACATTGAAAAACATACATCGGAGGGATTTTACCAATCCCGGGGCTTCCCGTGATTTTTAGGGCCTCTGAGAACCTTGAGTAACTCAAAAATTTCATTTAAAAATCCCTCCTATATGTTTTTCAAAAAGTTGCACTTATTTACGAAAATACCATTATGTTTTGTCAGTTTTCGTCACAATTTTGTTTCTTCATTCTAACTCTATTTTTCTTTCCGTCTAAGCCTGAAATTCTCATTTTTAGGAGTCTAGAATACTTTCCAAATTTTTTGGGACCTTAACTACATCATTTCAAGGGACTTCATTTTGCATCTGGTGAATTTTGTTTGTTAACGGAGAAATCGTACGTTACGTTTCTCACATTTTCTTTCATTTTTAGAAAATCAGATGTTACAATCTTTCCTTGAGAAAATGAAGTAAGCTCCATGGAAGCCAAAGTCCTCTATAGCCTTGACCTAAAGGGGTTTGCGTACCTAGGGAGAGTTTTAAATTTTTCTAAGCCCATTTTTGAGTTATATATGATGAGTGAAGATGAGTGGAGACCTTGGAAAAAATTTAGAAATCATAGAAAGTGAGTTAGTCTTATATGTTCCATAATATGACCTAAAGAAGCAACATATTATTAGGCTTTTAGTTTTGATTGTGTGATGACTCCAAGAGGCTTAAAAGGAGTCAAGAATCATATTTGAAAGGAAAGAATGGAGCCTATAATTTATTTTATGGGTGTTATTTCATTAGGTGCATTTTTTGAACCATAAAGGGGTTTATAGGTTAAGCTAGAGTCTAAGCAAGTTGTACGGCCTTAGAGTTAATTTTATAAACCTAATTAGCTTCCATAAATTGTGTTTAGGCCAAGAGAAATCATTCCCACACCTTTGTGTGTGTGAGGACGAGGAAGGTAGAGGAAATCTAAGAGAAAAAGTGTGTGGTTGTATCCAAGGTTGCTCTCTCCACCTTCTCTCATGCATGATTGCTTGCTTTACTTGTCTTTGAATGTGTGTATGTGTATTTTAAGCCATGAAAATGTTCTAGCATGAGCTCTTACTCCATGGTAACATGATGATGCATTATGTTTCTAAATGATCTTTACTTAGGCTTGCTTGAGTGTGGTGAGGCCAAAAACCCTTAGCCATGGTGAGGATGAGCCAAGAACCCTTAGAATTGGTTGATATAAAGTAAAGAGTCTCCCAAAAGTGAGGTTGACTCCCAAGAGCAAGGTTGAGTCTAAGAACCTCTTAAAGAATGGGTGAGGCAAGTCTATAATCCACAAGTAAATAAGTGAGGCCAATCCACTTGCTTGGCAATCCTTTGTATGCTATGTATGACTTGTTCAAATGTTGAAAATACTTCTTGAATGTTTACACATGACAATATGCCTATGCATGCATTTGTAAGACTTGTTCTGTATCTTTTATGTATGATTGAATGGGAGATGAGCTATTGGGATTCTTTGAATCTCATCCCCTCCTCTCCAATGTTCTAACATGCTAGGTGGACCAAGAGAGCTAGGAAATGGAAGCCAACCACATGAGAAATGAAAGTATGACACTAAAGTGTTGGAATTTTGTTGCTTTAAGGCCATATGAATGGAAAATGTTGTAACCAATGATTGTATAGATCCCATGATGTTATGAACATGTATAACTATGTAAATGTATCATGTGTAATTGAGAGCTAAGGTTGTATGAATGGAAATGCACATTTTAGTCATGTAATGGCAAGTTTGTGTTATGGAAGTGTATGTATAAATGGAAGTGGAATAGCCAAATTGAGATGCATGAGGTTTGGGACCATTTGGGCAACTCATACAAGTTCTAATTATACTTTTAGACTTGCCCAAAAGGTGCCAAACATCAAGGAAAACCATTTGGATATTTTGATATCTTATATGGAGCATAAATTGACCATATTGGAAACCTATACCACTTTTATCCAAATAAGCTCTTCTTGATTTAAGATTTGACATGCAATTAGAGCTTGTTGAGAGCTTTTTGGGAAGCTAAAGAATAGAATTTTCAGAGGTCTAGAAAATATTTGATGAATTTTCAAAGTTGAGAAAAATTTTGGTTTTGGACTGATACACTATTCAATCTGAAAAATGATTTCTGTCACACAGGGCTCAAATGATGTCCAATTGCCATGAAACTTTATATGAAGAAACTAGACATTCCCAGTGACTTGTGTCATTTGGAGGTCTAGAGAGGGAGATGTGAATTTTTAAAGATTTTGCCCAGTATCAGATGCCCCAACTGACCTCAGGTATTGTTTGATTGGGTTTTGAGGTCTGGACGTGCCTGAACTTGTCTGGAGTTATTTTTTCCTCTAGATAACATTTGTAGCTTTCCAAATTGGTACCATTTGAATGGATTAGATTTTTGAGGAATTAATTAGACATTTTTAAAGTTTGCTGCAGAAACGTGTAACAGTACTAGTGGACAGCTAGATCTCTGAACCTTTTTGAATGTCAAACGTCTCCTGTGCTATGTTTCATGGTTTGGGCATTTTTTCAATATAAAGTAGACATGTGTAGCTTTCCAGAATGACTAAGAATTTATAATTTTGATTTTTCTAGAATTAGTTATGATTTTTCAAAATTTGTGATAGAGAAAGGGAAATTCTGGCTGAAAATGCATATATGAATTTTATGCTTCCCTTTGCTTTCCATGAATTGCAGGCCACTTTTGGTGATGGAAATGAGTTGTATCCATGTGATTAAATATAGAAATCTAGTGTATGAGCTCACATGGTGTAACATCCGGTTCTCTGAAAATAAGAGAAAACGTGAGAAATGTAACGTATGGTTTCTCCGTAAACGAACAAAATTCACTAGATACAAAAGGAAGTTCCTCAAAATGAGATAGTTAAAGTCCCAAAAAATTTAGGAAGCATTCTAGACTCCTAAAAATGAGAATCCCAGCTCAGACGGAAAGAAAAACGGAGCTATAATGAAGAAACAATTTCTTACGAAAAGCTTACGAAACGTCATGGCATTTTCATAATTTTGAGCAAATTTTGGAATTCACATAGGAGGGATTTTTAAATGAAAGTTTTGAGTTCTCCATGGTTCTCAGAGGCCCTGAAAACCATGGAAAGCCTTGGGACAGTTAAATCCCTTCCGGTAGATATTTTCCAATGTTGGTGTACTCAAACTTTGACGGATTTGTTCGGGAAGGTTTTAGCTCCAATTTGAGTGATTCCAAAAGCATTTTACTAAATTAGCAATCTAAATTTCATAATGGAAAGGACGGTTCTAAAAAAAGAGCTAAAACGAAGGAGAAACAAAAATGCCAAGAATGAAGGGCAAAATAGAAATTTTTGAAAAGTGCAACTCCCTCCCACCTATATATATGATGTGCCCTTCTTCTCCGTTCATTATGCACGACCATGTTCTGCCCAATACCAGAGGAAAACCCTAGGGGATAAGGCACACAAGAGGAGGAAGAAAAGGAGGAGAAATTCAAGGTAGAAAGGTATGGATTTTCATGGTTTTTCATGCTCTTTCTCATCCAAACCTCTTCTCCTTCATTCTCCTTTATTTCTTATGATTATAATGAAGTATATGGATCTATTTTAAAGGAGAAATTGAAGGAAAAATTCGGATTTGAAGAGAAGAGCTCAAAGAACACAAGATTCAAGTGAGAAAAAGTAAGAAAACAAGATAATTTCTCTTCTTATGGTTGTCATCTTTGGTTCCTTCCTCTTCCATTTCGCCTAACATGAGAAAACCCTAGGAGGACTTGATTTTTAGGCAGAACCAAGGGTGAATCTAAGGACAAAGGGTGTGGAGATTAAGAATATACAAAGGAAATTAACAAAAAACTATTAGATTTTAAGATGCAAGTTCTAGGGTTTCAATTGCACCTTGTAAAATCTGATTTTGTATGATGATTTTTAGGCCTAAATAAGAGTTTAAATGAGCTCCTAAGATCCCTAAGAGGCTTCCCATATGCTTCTTCCCTTGAGAAAACAAAGCAAACTCCAAGGAGCTCCATTTCCTCTATAGCCTCGACCAAGCAAGGATAGCATAGCTAGGGAGAGTTTTAAATTTTTTTAAGCCCATTCTTGAGTCATATATGATAAATGAAAATGAGGGGAGGCCTTGCAAAGAATTTAGAACTCATAGATAGTGAGTTGGTGCTTTAGGTTCCATATTATGACCTAAAGAAGCAATATGTAGTTAGGCTCTTTATTTTAATTGTGTGATAACTCTAGGAGGCTTGAAAGGAGTCAAGAATCATATTTGAAAGGAAAGAATAGAGCTTAGAATTTATTTGAGGGTGTTGCTTCGTTAGGTGCATTTATGGACCATAATAGGATTTATAGAACAACCTAGTGTCTAAGCAAGTTGTGTGACCTTAGAAATTGTTTTCATGAACCTAATTGGCTTCCATAAATTGTGTTTAGGCTAAGAGAAATCTTCCCCACACTTTTGTGGGTGTGTGGCCAAAGCAAGGGAGGGAATTTTAAGAGAAAAAGTTTGTGATTGTGTGCAAGGTAGCTCTCCACCTTCTCTCATGCATGGATGTGTGCTTAGCTTATCTTAGAATGTGTGTATGTGTATTTTCAAGCTATGAAAAGTATGCTAGCATGATTTTATATGTCATGATTTCATGATGACACATTATGTTTCATATGATGTTTTGATGTGTGTTTAGCTTTGCTTGAGTGTGGTGAGGCCAAGAACCCTTAGCCATGGTGAGGATGAGCCAAAAACCCTTAAGATTGGTTGAGGCAAAGCAAAAAGTCTTCCAAAAGCAAAGTGGACTTCCAAGAGCATGGTTGAGTCTAAGAATACATTAAAGAATGGGTGAGGCAAGTCCAATATCACACAAGATATTGGGTGAGGCCAATCCACTTGCTTAGCAAGCCTTTATATGTATGTATGACATTTTCAAATGATGAAAATGCTTCTTGAATGTTTGCACATGTCAACATGACCATACATGCATTTATGAGACTTGTTTGCATCCATTATGTATGATTGAATGGGAGATTAGCTATTGGGATTCTTTAAATCTCATTCCCTCCTCTCTAATGATCTAATGTGCTAGGTGGATCAAGTGGACAAGGAATGGAAGCCAACCACCTTGAAGAAGAGAGCTTGACAACCTAATACATAGTTTTTAGTTCTTCAAGGTCATATTTGTATCACAGCATGTAAACCCATGATGTATATGGTCTATGACCTCTTAAATATGTGTAATTATGATATTGTGCCATGTATGAATGAGAGAATATATTATGTAGCCACTAGAATGTGAATTGAGTTTATGATGACAAATTAGGTCCATGAATGGTTTGATAGAATTATGCACATGTGTGGATGAAGTAGCCAAAATGAGAAGCATGGAGTTTAGGACCATTTAGACAGCTTACACAAGTTTTAATCATGCTTTCAGACTTGCCCAAAAGGTGCCAAACCCTAAGGAAAGTCATTTGGTTACTTTGGTCCCTCATATGGAGCCAAAATTGACCATAATGGAACCCTATATCACTTTTTGGCCAAATGAGTTCTTCTTAATCTAAGATTTGGAATTCAATTAGATCTTGTTGAGATCTTTTTGGAAAGCTAAAGAACATAATTTTTTGAAGTCTATAGAATATTTGACGAATTTCCAAAGTTGAAATTTTTTTTTATTTTGGTCTGCTACACTATTTATTTGGTCAAAAAATGAAATTTGTCACTTAGGGCTTAAATGATGTCTAATTGCCATGAAATTGTATATAGAGAAACTAGACATTCACAATGACTTATGCCAACTAGAGAGGGAGGTATGAATTTTTAAAAATTCTATCCAGTATCAGGAGCTTCATCTGATCTCAGTTACTGTTCTATTGCATTTCGGGGTCTGGTTGTACCTGAGCTTGTCTGGAAATATTTTTTCCCTCTAGCTAACATCCACAGCTTTCTAGATTGGTATCATTTACATGGATTGGATTTTTTTGAAATTAATTGAACATTTTTGAAATTTGTTGCAGAAATCTATGACAGCACCAGTGAGCAATTCACCTCTGGACCTTTTCAGATGTCAAACGTCCTCTGTGATAGATGTTATGGTCTAGACATATTTGTAGTGTGAAGTAGACATTCATAGATTTCCATAATGACCAAGAATGCATGATTTCAATTTTTCTAGAATTAGTTTAATTTTCCAAAGTTTGGTTAGAAAAGAGCTAAATCTGGCCGAAAATGGATATGAATATTTCAAGCTTTCCTTCTTGATTCTTGAGGTGTATGCCATTTTTAATGATGCAAATGAGTTATATTCATGTAATTAAATGTGGGGATGTGATGCTTGAGCTCATATGGTCCATGTGACAACGAATGAAATTTTTATACATGACGTAACGCTAATAAATGCAGTAAAACAATGCCATTTTCTTGCCTCTTGTATGAATTGCTTAATGCGAGGCATAAATATAGTATGAAATGAGCTAGAAATATATGGTGTTACACATAGTCCACAAGACACCGAATGAAAAATTTATATGCAACATAACGTTAAAATAATCATTATTTTAATACCATTATTTTGCCTCTTATGTGAGTTGCATGATGTGAGGCAAAGATATAGCATGAAAGGAGCTAGAAATTTATGGTGTTATAAGGTAGACTCCCAAGAGTGAGGTTAAATCAAAACCTCTTAGAGAAAATAGGTGAGGCAAGTCCAAAATCCATAAGATAATGGGTGAAGCTAATTCACTTACTTGGCAAGCGTATGTATGCTTTGTGTGACTTGTTCAAGTGGCAAAAATGCCTCTTGAATGATCATGCACTTCATGATGCTCATGCATGCATTTTTAAGACTTGTTTTGCATTCTTTATGTGTGATTGAAAGGGGGATGAGCTATTGGGATTCTTTGAATCTCATTCCCTCCTCTCCAATGTTCTAACATGCTAGGTGGACCAAGTGAGCAAGGTAATGGAAGCCATCAACTTGGAAGATGAGATTTGACATCAAAATGCCTAGTTTTATGTCTTTCTATACACATGGCATATGATGTAATCCTATGATGGAATTATGATGTAATCATTTGAACATATGTAATTATCCAAATGTTTGGTGTATGTATGAGCTTTAGTGCCAAATGAATGGAAATATGCATTTTGGGTAGTGAATGGCAACATAAGGCATATGTGATCTTGTGTATGGCATGGGCTAAGAGAGTGAGTTTCCAAATTCTGGGTATATGCACCTTTGAGACAAGTTTAGAAGGTCATTTTGGTGCATTCCCACATGTTCAAGTAGTCATGGTTGCCTTAGAACTCAATGGACCATTTGGACCCCTTTGGTGACACAAAATAAGCCATTTTGTAACCCAATATCAAGATCTAACCAAATGAACAAATTTGCTTATGAAATTTGCACACATATAGATCTTATCTAGAGATTTTTAAGAAGCTCAAGACCAGATTATTTGGAGCTCTGTGAAATTAATTATGAATTTTCAAATTTGGCATTTTTCTGCTAAACTGATGCAGACATTATTTATATGGTCAGAAAGTTGAGTTGTGTCATTCATAGGTCAAATAATGTCCAATGCTTATGAAATGTTATTGGCATAATCTAGACATGATAATATTTCCATGGCCACCAAGATCACCCTAATTAGACCTCTGAGTAGGGAGACATGAATTTTAAAAATTAAAGGTCAGTACCAGGGATGATAGTCAACCTATGGTATTGTTCTATCAATTTCTAATGGCTAACAACCCATGTTAACGTCTGGAAATATTTTTAATATAAATTAGACATCTGTGGCTTTCTAGAATGTAAAGAATACATGATTTCAATTTTTTTAGAATTAGTTATGACTTTTCAAAATTCATGATAATAAACTAAAATTTCAGGCCAAGGCTACACTCTTGAATTTCATGTACTCCATCCACTTGCACGAGTTTTAGGGCACTTCCTTGGATGGTTTTGCATTGTATTAGTGTAATTAAATATGAAAATGAGTTAAATGACTTTATATAGTCCACAGGACACCGAATGAATAATTCATCCACTAGGCAAAGCAAAGAAATTGATTATTTTTATTGAGTTTTCCTTCCTCTTCTTATGTGACAATGGAAGGAAGCTTAACATGTATGTGGAATAAGTTCTAGAATCATGGTGTTACATTTATAACACCTTACAGAGTCCCATGGATATTGTCCTTGGTAGATGGCTTCTCCCATTAGTTTTGGTGTTTTGTTCTTCTTAAAAGATGGCTTTTCCCATTAGCTCCCAGGAAAACACGTCCACGTGGGGAGAATACAACTCCACTTATAAGGCCCTAGCCTAGGGTCTCCTACCCAATGTGGGACTTTACACATCTTCCATTAAGAAAATAAAGCAAACTCATATAATGCTCTCTTGGTATATGATTTCAGCCTAGGCTAGAAAGGGTACCAAGAGGTAGTTTTTATTTGTTCCAAGCTTGATTTTGTATCATATATGATGGAAGAGGATGAGAGAAAGCTTTAGAAAAATTTTAGAAACCATGGATAGTGAGATGTAGTTATAGGTTTCATATTATGGCTTAAAGAAGCAACACCTAGTTAGGCTTCTTGAATTAATTGTGTGATGACTCCAAGAGGCTTAGATGAGTCAAGAATCATAAATGAATGGAAAGAATAGAGCCAGGATGATGTTTTCTTAAGGTTGCTTCATTAAGTGCAATATGGAACCATAAAAGAGCCATATGAACTACCTAGCTTTTCTAATGAATGTATAGCTTTAGAATTTGGTTCAAGAGTGTGATTGGCTTCCATATGATGTGTCTAGGTTAAAAGAAATAGGTCCCACCTTATTGTGTGTGTGTGTGGTTGAGGAAGAGGAACTAAATTCAAGAAGAAAAGTGTGCATTTGTGACAAAGGTAGCTCTCTCTTCTTTCTCTCATGCATGAGTAGATGTTTATCTTGTCTTTGAATGTATGTATGTATGTGTTAAGCCATGAAAAAGTGTTTTAGCATGTACTCATATGCCATGGTACCATGATGTTGTTTAATGCATTCAAATGATACCCTGTGACTTTGCTTTGGTTCGCTTGAGTGTAGTGAAGCCAAGAACCCTCAAGAATGGTTGAGACAAAGTTTAAAGTCTCCCAAGAATAAGGCTTAGTTCAAAGCCTTTTAAGAATAAGGGAAGAGTAAATCCAAAATCCTTGAAGAGAATGGGTGAGGTTAAACCACTTACTTGGCAAGCCTATGTATACTTTGTGTGACTCCTTGAATGCTAAAAATGTTTCTTAAATGGTTACATACTCCATGATGTTCATGCATGCATTTTAGACTTGGATTTGCATTCTTTATGTGTGATGGAAAGGGAGAAGAGCTATTGGGATTTCTAGAATCTCATTCCTTCCTCCCTACATGTCTAACATGTCTAAGTGGATCAAGTGACCAAGGAATGGGAGCCACCAAACCTAAAGGAAGAAGAGTGATAACAAAGTGTGGAAATTTGCCATTTTGTAGCCATATGAGTGGCACATGATGTAATCCCTTATTGTATATGTTATATGACTTTATGAACACATATAAATATGTAAATATATCATGTATGTATGAGATTTAATGTCATATGTATGATATAGTACATTTTGGGTATTGAATGGCAAGAACTAATATATGTGCTCTTATGTATATCTTGGGGTGGATGAGTGAATTTGTGAAATTTGGGTTTGTGCACCTTTGAGACATGTTTAGTAGACCATTTTGGTTCTTTCCCATGTATTCAAGTGGCCATGGTTACTTCACAAGCTAAAATGGACCATTTGGAACCCTTATATGACACAAAAAGAGCATATTTGCAACCTAATATCAAGATCTGATCAAATGAATGTATTTGCTCATGAAATTTGGCATCATAATAGGTCTCATTTAGAGATTTTTGGGAAGCGAAAGACCAGATTATTTGGAACTCTGTGGAATTAATTATGATATTTCAAAGTTTCCATTTTTCTGCTGAACTGATATAAATACTATTCATATAGTCAGTTTCTTATGTTGTGTCATTCAAGAGGCCAATGGTGTCCAATGCTCATGAAATTTAATAGGCATAAATGTGACATGATAATATTTCTGTGGCCACTGAAATCACCCTAATTAGACATTTGAGTAGGGAGATATGAATTTTTGAACTTGAGGGACAGTACCAATAATGACAGACAACCTTGGTTATTGTTCCATCAATTTCTAGTGGCTAGACATCCCTGTTGTGGTCTAGAATTACCTTTAACATAAAGTAGACATCTGTAACTTTCCAAAATGGTATAATGTGCTTGATTTTGATTTTTCTAGAATTAGTTATGGTTTTTCAAAATTCATGACAGAAAATTAAAATTTCAATCCAAGGCTACACACATTATTTTCATGTATATACTCTATTAGCTTGAGTTTTAAGCCATTTTTTAGATGGTTTTGAGTTGTATTTGTGTATTTAAATATGAGAATGAGATGGATGAGTTCATATGGTCTACGGGACATAGAATGAAAAATTTATCTACAATGTAATACAATTTAATTGATTTTTTAATGGATTTTCCTTGGCAAATTTGTATGATCCAAGGATGTGAACCAAGAAATGATGTGAGATGAGTTTAGTAAATATGGTGTTAAAAAAAATTGACAAGATGGGAAAAACAAAATAAATCTAAATATGATGGGTAATATAGATATTGGTCACACTAGTTTTATAGCTTCTATCCATTTGGGGGCCATTCGACCTGTCTTTGTCCTACCATTATTCCAATAGCACCAAGAACATTGCATAAGAAATAAGAACAAAGAAGTCAAAGTTTCCTACACATCAAGTAGCCAAATGATTTGAATGCAAAATTATCAAGAACCCTATGCTAACTGTAATGTCCAATTTTTGTAAAAATGACGGATATGGATACGTTTTAAAAGTAGATCCTCTAAAATGAGTTAGTTAAGACCCAAAAAATTTAGGATAATGATCTAGATATCAAGTAATGAAAATAGGAGCCCAAGGGTGCCTTGAAACAAAGGCTAAAATAATCAAACAGAATTTAACGAAATAGTTAGGTACTGTAATAACAATTTCGTAATTTTGGACAACTTTTAGAATACTCACAGAAAGGCTTTTTCAATGGAAAATTTGAGTTCTCCGAAGTTGTTAGAGGTCCTGAAAATCATGGGAAGCCTCAGGACAGTTAAAACCCCTCAGGTGTACATCTTTTAACGTCAATTGACCCAAACTTTGACCTTTTCATTCAAGAAGATTTTAGCTCCAAATTGAGTGATTCCAAAGGCATTTTATAAGATTGAAAACCTATATTTTATGATAAAAAATATGGTTCTAAGAAAGGAGCTAAAACAAACCAGAAACAAAAATGGTAAGTTTACAGGACATAAATGGAATTTCATTAAAACAATTTTATTCCTTCTTCTTATATATATGGATGCCCCACTTTTCCTTTCATATGACTGACTTTACTTTAGCCAAAAATAAAGAGGGAGACCTAGAGAGAAAGGTGCATAAGGAAGGAGGAAAAAGGAGAAGAAAAACTAAGTGAAAGGTATGGAAATTCATGAATTTTCTTAGTTTCTCTTTAGCAAACTTCTTCCCCTCCTTCTTCTCTTCCTTTTTATGGATTTATTAAAGCTTTTGGGTTTGTTTTGAGCTCAGACCAGAGGGGGGAGTTTGTGTAACACCATAATTTCTAGCTCTTTGATAATTCAAATATTCTCTATATTTTTTACTCATTAATTATGGATTTTTGTTAATGAATTAATGATGTTTTGAGCTTTAGTGAATACTATTTGGATTAGGAAATAAAATGTTATCGTTTGGAATTTTAGTGAATAACTTGGACATTTTAATGGTATTCTATTTCCTAGATGATAATTGTATTCCATGGGCCATTGACTTTGTTTATTTTGACTTAGGGCTTTTGATGTAAAAAGGAAGCAGATTTATTCTTTCACATGTTGCATGGGCTTCCTTAAGTTCTCTTAACCAACCACCAGGCCAAGCATGTGAAGAAGTAGCTCCTTACATCCATTCTTAGTGAAAGCTCTCATCCATTCCACCAAAAAAGAAGTATGTCCACATAGCAAATGAGTCACACAAAGGCTACATGTTTAGAAGGTTTTACGGGTTGAAAGAAGAAGAAGCTTGTAAGTAAAAGAAGAAGCAAACTCCAATTCCCTTGTTCTCACATGGAAGACACACACACAAGCATTCTCTCCACATACTTACACGTAGGTAGCCAGCTGAAGGTCACAAGAGAGAAGCACACTCATATAGTAATAACCCATCATCTTAAAGCTCACAAATCTTAACTCCATATATCCATGAAGCACTTGAACGAGCTACCAGTCCACACTCCTAAGTCATCATTCACACAAGCCACAAGTTCCAGCAATAGCCAGACACGTTGCTTCACTCACAAGCTTCTCCTTGACAACAGCACATGATTTTGGAGGCTTGAGTTGGTGATTCCATGGGTTTATGGGAGGAAAAGACTATGAAGGAAAGAAGCATGAGTTAAAGGATGAATGGAGCAGCACGAAGTACACCGTAGCAGTACAAGTTTGAAAAGAAGCAATAGAAGCCACGAGTTTTACGTGGAAGCTACACAATAAGCTGAACAATGGGTAGCTAATGTGGTAGGTGAGCAGATGTTACATGGAATGAGAGCTAAGTTGAGCGAAGATGCAGCAGAAATAGAGGAGAAGCAAATGAAGCAACCTCAGACAGTAGATATAATAGTTAATTCATGCATGCAAAGTTAACATGGAAGATGATTATTATATTTGTTTTAGGGGATCCACACTTAGACACAAAAGAAGAAAGCATGGGTAAAAGAATAAGCTAACATGGAAGGCTACACATGATTTATTAAAGAGTAAAACATGTGAAAGGTAAAATGAAGCACGTGAGGAATTGAAGAAGAGGATTCAGGCAACATCATTTACATGTTACACATCATCCAGAGCCATGAAGCCATCTCAGCTACACATCATCTAATCATTTTCTGGAATAAAAAAATGCATAACTCGTGAATTTAGGGGAGGGTGATTGCATCGAATAAATTCACTCATCCATCGTCATTTTACATGTCATCCCTTCATGCATATCAATTTATCCACGTCAGAAGGAGCGAGGGGCTGATTTGTGGAGGAGCACGTGAAATGATTAAATGACCACATGAGGAAGGGGAATTAATTCGGCAAGCTTTAGGAGGCAAGGAAATTCCATTCATCAAATAAAATAAAACACTTTATCCAGACGCTCCCTTCATTATTTATTCACATCATCATTCGTATTCACTCCGCACCACGCCATTTCCCATTCTTTCATCCTCCATTCTTCCATCCAATGAAGTTTTAATCCTCCATCTATGACTAGCAAGGAAGAAGGCTCTTAGTGGGAGCTTGAATCTATGGAGTTAATCAAGGGATTTTTGGTTAAGAGTTCATTTTATTTTCTTCTCTCTCTATATCAATTTTAATTATTTTATTTGCTTGGTCAAGCTTGTGAATGATTGAGGTTAATGTAGTTTATGATTGATGGTTGGTTAGACATTGATTAAGAGAATTTTGAATGATTAATTGCATGAATTAAGTGTTGGATTTTCATTTTCCTACCATTTTTCAAATGTGCAATCAAGATGTTTGATAAAATGCTTGTGAAAATTGGTATGCTTAATTGTTTGATTTGAGGATTCCTTGGAGTTTGATTGGTTAATCAAACATATTAGGGTGTTAATTCATAGGCTAATTAATCAATTAATCACTCATTTAAGTGTTCAAAGATCTTAATCACAAAAATTAGTAATTTAATAGGAGTTAAGGTCTCAATTAACATCAAGTTCCTAGTTTTTTGAATCTTGAGTGGTAATTCAAGATCCCTTGCCAATGAACACAATTAGGGACTCTTAGACTAGAATCAATTACAATTGGAAAAGGATAAGGATAATGGATATCAAGGAACGAATCCAAAGCTAGTCACAAGTTTATTATTCAATCATAATCCATACAATTAGGTAATTAGTCATTTTAATTCAATTTTATTTTACTTAGTTTAATTAGATCAAAAACCCCCTTAGTTAAGAAATCTTTAGAGTCTTTTAACACTTAGAAAGCTCAATTAAACATTAAATTCTATTTCCAAGGGAGATGACCTAGGTTGTACCACTAGCAACATATTTAGTCCAACCTAGTTTTATTTTGAGGGTTGCACGACACGACCCGTCAAAATTTGAAGCCGTTGCTGGGGAATTGGATTTTCAATTATTTGAAAAGGATTTCTAGGTATTCTAACTCTATTTTAGATATGTTTTTGTTTGATTTTTGTTTTGTTTTAAGCATGGATTTGGATCATTTCGATGTTACGTATCAATTGTCCTGGTTGTTGGAATTTTTTGTTTGAAGTGCCCAGAAAATTCTCAAACTTTGTTTTCCAAGGTTTTTGGGTGTTTTGAGCAAAATTAATAGTAAAGCTATTTGGTGCACCATTTTTTGGCCAAATTCCATCATTTAAGACACTTTTTCAAATTTTTTAGTATTTTCTCAAATTTTTTAAGAAATTTTTTAAGTTTTTTTAGATTTAATTTCTTTATTTTTTTATGAGTTTGTTTTGTGTCATTAACCTCTATTTTAGAGTGCTTTTTATTGTTAAGAAGTTTTTATCTTCATTTGAATTTTATTTTCTTGATTTAGAGTTAATATTAGTTCTAATTTGTCACTAATTTGTTTTGTGCTAACTGTACTTCTCATTTTTTTTGTTTGAAATGGATCCTTATTATTCTAATCAAGGCGTCTATAATTCTTATGCAAATGATGGCATCTCCAGGCAATTGGATGAACTCGAGTCAATGCTTCGTGGCCTTATGGTATGGCAAAGACAAGAGTAACAAAACCAATAATACCAATAAGTCCAACAACCATGCTACTAACCACACCATTTCTGCGAAGTTCACCCCAGTTACATTGAACCATACCACCATCCATATGAAGTACACCCTAATTACCACCATCACTATGAGCCATACCACAATTACAATATGCAAGAGCCAAAATATCATCCTTACAACTACCATAAGGGGTACATGCAATAAGAGGTCTAAAGGGTACCAAGTTAGGAAGAAAGAAGGATGCAGCAAATAGACACTTACAATCTTCAACTCTAACAAGAAACTGAACAGTTGTATCTTGAAAATCAACAAAGGTTTGACAAACTCATGAAGGATTCAGGATTTCAAACAAATCAACCTACTTCAAGTGTTACTGAATTGATTGAAGAGCAAATTAGAAGGGAATGTATAGAGCAAGAAGAATCTTATTCATTAGGTAATATCCTTCCATCTTCTAATACTTTGAAATTTGTTGGGAATGACTCTAGTTTGCATGATAGTACTGTGACTACTGATACACATGATAATGTTGATTCTGAATTGCATGATGATGATGTAGATGAAGAAATTGTTGTTAAATCTCTTGATAAGGTTGATTATGGTAATTCATTAAGCAAATTTGACACATGTGTTGATGTTAATGAACCCTTGTGTACTAATGCACTTGGTTTTTCTACTCCTAGTTGTGACCATAGTGATGAATTCATGTCTGAACCACTTGATGAATCTATTGAGTCTAAGGTAGTAGATAAGTGTGGGGGTGACCTAAAATGTGATGATCATTCTATTCCTAGTGTGGAATTGGTTGATAAGTTTATTCATGATGCATCTTCTAAGTTTAGGGACAGTATACCATCTGGACCATGTGACATAGTTGATTCAAATGCATCTCTTAATTGTGTGTATGCTGGATCTTCTACATGTGATAGATGCTCCCAAATTAATACTTTCATTGAGACTAATGAGTTCCTCACATATACTGATCAACATGATTCCTCACTAGTATGTGATGATATGACTGATGAAATGATAGATGTAGCATGTGATAATGATATAGATAGTGAAATTGTTGAGTAGCTTGTTGTTGTTCATGAATCAGACTCTACTTTGAAATGTTTATGTGATAATATGCATACATGTCCTGTGTGTGCTGAGATTAATGAGTTTCTAGAGTCTAATAAGTCTGTTCAATCCATAGGGTCCTTTGCTTGCACAAAAATTATTGATAAGAATGATTCTACTGATCATACTAGTATTGATGAGAGCATGCATAGTGATAGTGCTAATATTGAACACCTTGTTGATACTTGTGTTGTTATTGATACTAGTAAGAGATTGGATTTAGTTGTTGATCATTGTTTAGAATTTTGTGAGCCTATTGATGTCTCTTTGGTAAGGGAAGATATTATTTCTCTTATTGAAAGTGCTGAACAGATTCTTGAAGTTGGTGAGTTAAAGCAACTGTAAGATGCCTTGAACTTAAAGGACTATGAGAAGTTGCAATTAAATTTTTCTATGGATGTTGTGACTCTTACTTATTGGAGTCTAGTAGATTTTATTGGTTTTGATAGATATTTAGAGAGTCTAGAGTCTAGTGTTTTTAAATTTGATGTTAAATTTTCTTTCTTTGCTTTAGAATGTCCTAAATTTCATTTCCTTCTTTTCTTGCTCCTAAAATTGTTGAATTTGACTTTCCTAAACTACTGATGGTTGAGGAAGTCCATGAGTCAATACTGCATGATCAATCAAAATGTTGTAAAGTGGTTAAACTTATATTTGTTTAGCTAAGGAGGAATAAAGTTGTTTTAATTTTGATTTTGATACTTATGATTAGTTGATCTTTGATAGAGTTCTGTTTAGTTTTAGATTTAGTTTTCTTTTTCTTTTTTGCATTACAATTTCTTTTATTCTATTTTGTAGGAAATAAATTGCTAACCAGCTACATGGAAATCTGAGCCAACCTTGAGATCTCCATTTTCAAGTTCATCTGGTTGTATACTTTCCCTTTCTACTTTTTATATTGTGCTGTTGATCTATTGACTAGATTGTGTGCTGGCATTGAGGACAATGCAATATTTAAGTATGGGGGGAGAGTCATTTCATTCCATTTCATCTTCTCTTTGTTTCCTTTATTTTGTTTAAAAAAAATTTGAAAATTTTTTAGAAAAATAGCGTGGTTTTTTTTTCAATTTTTCTATAAAATTTACAAGTTGAGATGATTGTAGCTTGGATTTACTTAGACAAGACAAGTGATGGATCTTGTGTTTTGATTCAAGTGAATTAGCAATGAATTTGATTTCAATGAATTATTTGATAGCCATTAGTTGGTGAGAATTTGAGCCTTAATTGTTCATTTCTAGTGTGTCTTCACCTATCACTGCTTTCACTCTAAAACTTGTCTTGATTCTTTATTAAGACCACATTTGTATTTGCATGCACGAAAATGATAAGGCATTCCTTTCTATTGTAGCTAGTTAGCCAGAAAGCTAACCATACATTCATTTTATCCATTGTTTAGCCACTTTAGACCTTGTTTTATTTTCTTGTTAACCCATAGCCATTAAAAATGCATTCCACGTTATGTTAAGATACCTTATAGATTTCAAGAAGCATTACACTTGTTTAAGATAACAGAATGTATGCTTTGCATCAAGTTAGGCCATTGTTATTCAAAGTTAAAGAAAAGAAAAGATAGAAAAGCAAAAAGAAAACAATAAATGAGAAGTTTAAAAAAAAGGAAAAGCAATTGAAAATCAAAAGAAAGAATTGTTTTGAGTTAGTATTGCCTATATTTGTTGGAAATAAGGCCTAGAAATTCCCTATCCTACGTTTTCTTTGATTGCTCTTAAGGTTCTAAGGTATCCCTTTGTTTGTTGTTCCTTGAATGTGCATTCGTTTCATTCCTTTACCCTATTATAATCCTAAATAAAAGTCCTATTGATTTGTGCATTGCATTTGACATGGGTGGTGGAGATTTAGAGTTTAGATAGGTGGAATTTGAGTGAAACACATTGCCTAAACACTTAAGAGTTGAGAGTAAACACAAATCCATGTGAGAGGCTATGCATTTTGATTCATTCTTTTCAAATGAAATTGCCATGGAGCTTATTTCTTGATGCAAGTGAAGTTAGCTTTGATTGTTAAAGTGTTGAAAAGTTTTGGTCATTCTCTAGCTTGTGATTTCTACACTTTCCTTTCCATTTCCACTTTTCACTTTCCATTCCATTAGTTTTTTTTTTTCCTTTAGAATTTTGAGTTTTGCCTAAGAGTGCAAAGGTTTAAGTGTGGGGAAATTTGATAATTCAAATATTCTCTATATTTTTTACTCATTAATTATGGTTTTTTTGTTAATGAATTAATGATGTTTTAAGCTTTAGTGAATATTTTTTGGATTAGGAAATAAAATGTTATCTTTTGGAATTTTAGTGAATAACTTGGACATTTTAATGGTATTCTATTTCCTAGATGATAATTGTATTCCATGGGCCATTGACTTTGTTTATTTTGACTTAGGGCTTTTGATGTAAAAAGGAAGTAGATTTATTCTTTCACATGTTGCATGGGCTTTCCTCAAGTTCTCTTAACCAACCACTAGGGCAAGCATGTGAAGAAGCAGCTCCTTACATCCATTCCTAGTGAAGCTCTCATCCATTCCACAAAAAAAGAAGCATTTCCACATAGCAAACGAGTCACATAAAGGCTACATGTTTAGAAGGTTTTACGGGTTGAAAGAAGAAGAAGATTGTAAGCAAAAGAAGAAGTAAACTCCAGCTCCCTTGTTCTCACGTGGCAATGAATTTGATTTCAATGAAATATTTGATAGCCATTAGCTGGTGAGGATTTGAGTCGTATCCGTTCATTTCTAATGTGTGTTCACCTATCTCTACTTTCACTGTAGAACTTGTCTTAATTCTTTTTAAGACCACATTTGCATTTGCATGCATGAAAATGATAAGGCATTCCTTTCTTTTATAACTGGTAAGCTAAAAAGCCAACCTTAAATGCATTTTATCCATTGTTTAGCCACTTTGGACCTTGTTTTGTTTTCTTGTTGAACCATAGCCATTGAAAATATATTCGCACCTTGTTTGAAGATACCTTATGGATTTCAACAAGCATTATATCTAAGTAGGATAGATGAATGTATATCTTACATCCATTTAGGCCATTGTTACTAAAATTTGAGGAAAATGTACAAAGTTAAAGAAAAGAAGAGATAGAAAAATGAAAACAATGAATGAGAGGTTTCAAAAAAAAAAGAGGAAAAGCAATTGAAAATCAAAAGAAAGAAGTTTTTTGAATTCTGTTTGTTCTAGCTAGAAATAAGGCCTAGAAACACATTTTTCCCTATCCTAAATCTCCATTGATTGCTCTTGACGTTCTAAGGTATCCATTTATTTGTCTTTCCTTGTTCTTATATCCATTCATTTCATTCCCTAACCCCATTACAACCTTGAATAAGTCCTATTGATTTGTGCATTGCATTTAGCATGGGTGGTGGAGATTTAGAAGCTTGACAAGCCTATGGTAGTGAACTTTGGTAGGTGGAACTTGAGTGAAACACATTGCCTAAACACTTGAGAGCTAAGAGTAAATACCAATCCATGTGAGAGGCTAGGCATTTTTTATTCATTCTTTTCAAATGAAATTGCCATGGAGCTTATTTCTTGATGCAAGTGAAGTTAGTTTGGATTGTTGAAGTGATGAAAAGTTTTGATCAGTCTCTAACTTGTGATTTTTACACTTTCTTTTCCATTTTCATTTTCCACTTGTCATTCTACTAGCTGGGTGTTTCAATTCATTCTTTTATCTTGGATCTTGAGCTTTGCCCAGGAGTGCAAAGGTTTAAGTGTAGGAGAATTTGATAATTATTAATTTTCATGTTAATTTTTGAACTTTAATAATTTAATATGGCTTAGTGCATTTTATTAGATGATAATTGAATTTAATGGCCATTTTTTGCACTTTAGAAATTTTGATTTTAATGCATAATTTTTCTTAAATAATTTTGTGAATTGTTTCTATTAAATTTTTCTTATTATTTGTGCAGATTTTAAAAGGCAATGGACTTTTAATGGTGGAAAGAAAATTTGAAGAAGAATTTAAGGTTACAAGATCAATTGAAGGGCCAAGATTTCAAAGGAAAGAAAGCCATATTTTGCAATTAGAAATGAGGGATTTTTGGATGGAAGACAGCTCAACTTAAACGCATGCACCATTCCCCTATTCATGTAGCATTTGTCCAGCAGAACATACGTGTAAGTAACACACATGAACAGCCACCATATCCAAAGGAGAAAGAGGCTTGGGTTCTACGTTGAAAGGAGAGCTTAAGAGGAGAAATATAAGGAAGAAACATGTGGGAAGTGACGTAGAACAGAGGAAGCAAGTGAACATCAAGAAGAATGTTGCAGCTACTACATTTCCACCTATGGGTTAGATAAGAAAAGCGAGTAGAATGGTGAAGAGAAGTCACATGAGCAAAAAGTGAGGAAGAAGCTGAGTTTGCGTGGAACAGAGTGCATGAAGAAGCTGCACACTTGAGCTTGAAAAGAAGAACGTTTTGGTGAGAAGCAAGGAGCAGTAATCACATTGAACACACAAGAACAAAAGAGAAGCTAATGTGGAGCTGTATAAATCACACAAGCACGCATGGTTTTGACATGAAAGAGTTAAGTTAAATGAAGAAGCACACATGCAAGCTACGGGTTGAGTGGGGAAGAGAAAGAGAAGCTTCATGCTTAGCTAAAACAAAAAGCCACGGCCAACACACACTCGAGCAAATGAATGAAGAAGGAACATGAAGAATGAAGAGAAGAGAGCTACAAACCACGTGAGCAAGACGTGGAAGAAGCAGAAAGCAAAATGTGAAGAAAAGATAGAGTAGATGGCTGAATAATGACTTGAAGGGAGCTTGGTTCTAACGCATGAGAAGCCATATGAATGGAGCATGCACATCTACACAATCATGCATGAAGGCTAGAGAGGAAAAGGATCTATGGGCTAGGGAGAACTCTAACTCAAACACACACTCGAATGTAGAACTGCACGTGGAATGAGAAGAGAGGAAGGTTTTCACACTGAAGATGAATAAGAAAAAAGAGAAAAAGCATAAAGGGAGCGAACAATGAGAAAAACATGAATAGAACGTGCTAAGAAAAGAATAGTATAATGAGTGAATGGAGCAAATGTGCATGGATAAGCTACAATTTTAAAAGCAAATGAAGAAAAACAATGCATGAAGGAAGCACATGTGGGAATGATGCATGAGGCCAGAACAACAAGAAGCTCAAATACACACACATGCAGAAGCGAGGGGAGCTGAAGTTTAAATGAAAGAGCTGACGTGCATGGAAATCATGTGAGAAACTTGAGCTGGAGATTGGAAGAAAAGGAGAACGTAAAATAACGCGAGCTGAATCATATGAACATGTGGGCAGACAAAAGAAGCGAACCAACGTGGAAAGAAAAGAAAAAAATGTAAAAAAATATGTAGCTAGGAATGACAGAAATAAAGTAAGCAGTAGGCACATGAAGACCACGTGAATCATAAAAAAAGGAGGGCACGTGAGAGGGAGCATATTTCAATAGTCTAGAATACACAATCGAGGATTCCATTTACAGACCCTACATTCCATACACACTCCAATGTCCATTCCTACCACGCCGTAGCCATTTCATCATCCATTTCCTCCATTTTTCTTCCACCTCCATGAAAGCTTAATTAAAGATTGTGGCTAGCTAGGAGGAAAGTCCTTGGAGAAGCCTGGATCCATGGATTAGAATCAAAATTTTGGCTAAGCTTCCTATTTCTTTTCCCTATTTCTACATTGATTTTTGTTATTTTATTTGCTTTGTTAAGCTTGTAATTAACTGGATTAATGTAGTTTATGATTAGTAGAAGGCTAGGTCTCGGCCAAGAAGAGAATTGAAAAAAATTTAGAAAGCCTAAGAAGTGAGATGGAGGCGTAGGTTCCATAATATGACTTAAAGAAGCAACATATAGTTAGGCTCCTCAAATTGATTGTGTAATGGCTCCAAGGAGTCTAAATGGAGTGAAGAATCATAGATGGAAGGAAAGAATAGAGCCGTGATTATAAATTCTTAGTGTTGCTTCTTTGGGTGCTTAATGGAACTATAATTGAACCTATGAGTGCCAAAGTCCTTCTAGAGTGTGTATGGCATTAAAGATTGTTTCAAGAGTGTAATTAGATCCCTTTTAATGTGTTTAGGCTAAGGGAATCAAGCTCTACCTCCTTTTTGGTATTTGGCCAAGGGAAAGGAAGAAATTCCAAGGGATAAAGTGTGTTCTTGCATTCAAGGTAGCTCTATCTCCTTTTTCTCATGCATCTTTGGGTGTTTTCTTGTCTTTGAATGAGTTTATATATGTTTATACCTTGAAAAATATTTCTACCCAATGTTCACATACCATGGTATCATGATGCTTTGTATATGTTCTTGAAAGATGTTTTATAAATGTGTTTTGGCTTGCATGAGCTTTGTGAGGCCAAAAGTCCCTTAACAAGGGTGAAGATGAGCCAAAAGTCCCTCAGAGTGGGTGAGACAAAGCCAAAAGTCTCTAGAAGAGTGAGGCTTAGTCAAAAGTCCCTTGAAAGTGGGTGAGGCAAGTCCAAAAGTCTCAAGGGAAATGGGTGAGGCTAAACCATTGTCTTGGCAAGCCTATGTATGGAGAATATGTCTTCTTGAATGTGACAATTGTTCCATGTATGTGTATGAATTTCAAGATAGTCATGCATGCATTTTTGGACTTGAAATTGCATCCATCATGTATGTTTGAAAGGGTAAAGAGTGTAACACCATATATCTAACTCATTTCATACAATATATATGCCTCACATCAAGCAATTCATACAAGAGGTAAGAAAATGACATTATTTTAATGCATTTTTTTAGCGTTACGTTACGTATAAAAATTCTATTCGGTGTCACGTGGACCATATGAGCTCATATATCACATCTTCATATTTAATTACATGAATACAACTCATTTGAATCATCAAAAGTGGCCTACACCTCAAGAAACTCAAAGAGAAGCATGAAATGTACACATAATTTTGGCTAGATTTTGCCTCTTTTCTGTCCAAATTTTGGAAAATCATAACTAATTATAGAAAAATTAGAATCATGCGTTCTTGGCCATTCTAGAAATCCACAGATGTCTACTTCATAGTAAAAATATATCCAGACCATAACATCCAACACAGAGGATGTTTGACATGTGAAATTGTCCAAAGGTCAGGCTATCCACTGGTGCTGTCACAAAATTCTGTAGCAAACTTCAAAAATGTCCAATTAATTCCAAAAAAATCCAATTGATGCAAATGATACCAATCTAGAAATCTATGAATGTTAGCTAGAAGAGACAAAATAACTCCAGACTAGCTCAGGCAAGTCCAGACCTCGAAAATCTATTCAAATATTAACAGAGGTCGATTGGAGTTCCTAATGCTGGATAGAATCTTTAAAAATTCATATCTCCGTCTCTAGACATCCAAATGAGGTGCTTTTAGTTGGTACAAGTCACTATGAATGTCTAATTTCTCTGTATAAAATGTTGTGATAATTGGATATCATTTGAGTCCTATGTGACATATTTCATTTTCAAACCAAGTGAACAGTGCATCAGACCAAAATCAAAAAATTTTTCAACTTCAAAAATTCATCAAATATTCGATAGACCTCCAAAAATAATGTTTTTTAACTTCCAAAAAATCTCTCAACAAGTTGTAGTATCATGTCAAATCTCAGATCAAGAAGAGCTCATTTGGATAAAAAATGACATAGGGTTCCATTATAGTCAATTTTGATTCCGTATAGGATACTAAAATATCCAAATGGCTTTCCTTAGTGTTTGGCACCTCTTAGGCAAGTCTAAAAGCATAAAGAGGACTTGTGTGAGCTGCCCAAATGGTCCCAAACTCCATGCCTTTCATTTTGGCTATGCCACTTGCAATTATACATACTTACATCAAACTTCCAAGAAGCATAACCTAGCATTACATACTCAAATTACGTTCTAGCATTCAGATATCATAATCTCTCACTTATACATGATACATCAACATATTTATACATGTTCACAACTTCATAAGACATATACATTCATGAATTACAACATATCTCATTCTTATAGCCTTAAAGTAACAAAGTTTCCACATTTTAATGTCATTCCTTCATCCCTCATATAGTTAGCTCCCATTGCCTTGCCTTTTGGGTCCACCTAGTATATTAGAATATTGGAGAGGAGGGAATGAGATTCAAAGAATCCCAATAGCTCATCTCCCATTCAATCATACATAACATATGCAAACAAGTCTCATAAATGCATGCATGGCATGTGGATATGTGCAATCATTCAAGAAGCATTCTTAGCATTTGAAAAAGTCACACATAGCATACAAAGGCTTGCCAAGCAAGTGGATTGGCCTCACCCAATTTCTTATGGATATTAGATTTGCCTCACCCATTCTTTAAGAGATTCTTGAACTCAACCATGCTCTTGGGAGCCCACTTTGCTTTTGGGAGACTCTTTACTTTGTCTCAACCAATCTTAAGGGTTCTTGGCTCATCCTCACCATAGCTAAGGGTTCTTGGCCTCACCACACTCATGCAAACCCAAGCACATATTATAACATCATTTAGAAACATAATATGTCATCATGAAACCATGGCATATAAAATCATGCTAGCATACTTTTCATGGCTTGAAAATACAAATACACATATTCTAAGACAAGCTAAGCACACATCCATGAATAAGAGAAGGTGGAGAAAGCTACCTTGGATACAATTACACACTTTTCCCTTGAAGGCAAGCTCCCTTTTTTGGCCATACACATATAAAAGTATGGGGATGATTTCTCTTGGCCTAAACACAATTTATGGAAGCCAATTAGGTTCATGGAATTAATTCTAAGGCTACATACTTGCTTGAACTCTAGCTTGATCTATAAACCTCATTATGGTTCCATAATTGCACTTAATGAAGTAACACCCCTCAAATAAAGTTCTAGGCTCCATTCTTTCCTTTCAAATATGATTCTTGACTCCTTTTAAGCCTCTTGGAGTCATCACACAATTAAAACCAAGAGCTTAACTACATATTGCTTCTTTAGGTCATAATATAGAACATAAAGCACCAACTCGCTTTCTATGGGTTCTAAATTTTTCCTAAGGCCTCCCCTCATTTTCATTCATCATATATGACTCAAAAATTGGTTTAAAAAAATTTAAAACTCTTCCTAGGTGTCTCATCCCCTTTAGGCCGAGCCTATGTTTCCTTTTGGCTCCATGGAGTTTGCTTTGTTTTTTACATGGAAGATGCATATGGGGAGACTCCTAGGGATCTTAGAAACTCATCTAAACATTCATTTAGGCCTAGGAATAATTATATCAAATCAGATTTTCAAGGGAACCCATAAGACCCTTGGTTTGCTACCTTAAAAAGCTATGGCTTTTTCTTGAATTTCTTTGCATATTCTTACTCTCCTCCCTTAATGTCATGGAATTCACCCTTGGTTCCCCTCAAAATTCCATCCCTCTCGCATCTACATACATGGGGTGAAATATGGAGAAGTAGGGGGGAGGAGTACCTACCATGGGATGCAAGATTTACCTTGTTTTCTTGCTTTTCCTCACTTGAATCTTGTGTTCTTTGAGCTCTTCTCTTCAAATCCGAATTTCCCCCTCAATTTTTCCTTTAAAACAGATCCATATGCTTCATTATAATCATAGCAAATAAAGGAAAATGAAGGAGAAGAGGTTTGGAAGAGAAAGAGCATGAAAAACTACTAAATTTCCATACCTTAAACCTTTGATTTCTCCTCCTCTTTGCCTTCCTCTTGTGCGCCACTCTCCCTAGAGTTTTCCTCTGGTTTTGGGCAGAACTTGGTCGTGCAATATGAAGGGAGAAGAAGGGCACATCATATATATAGGTGGGAGGAAGTTACATTTTTCAAAAATTCTCATTTTGCCCTTCATTCTTGGTAATTTTGTTTCTCCTTCGTTTTAGCTCCTTTTTTAGAACCATCTTTTCAATTATGAAATTTAGGTTCCCAATTTAGTAAACTGCCTTTGGAATCACTCAAATCAGAGCTAAAACCTTTCCGAACGAATCTGTCAAAGTTTGGGTGCATTAACGTTGGAAAACGTCTATAGAAGGGGCTTTAGCTGTCCCAGGGCTTCCCTAGATTTTTAGGGCCTCTGAAAACCCTGCGGAACTAAAAAATTTCATTTCAAAGGCCCTCCTACGTGAGTTCCAAAATTTACTCAAAATTACGAAAATGCCATTACGTTTCGTAAGTTTTCCATAAGAAATTGTTTCTTCATTCTAGCTCCTTTTTTCTTTCCATCTGAGCCTAAGATTCTCATTTTTAAGAGTCTAGAATGCTTCCCAAATTTGTTAGGACCTTAACTATCTCATTTCGGGGGACTTTCTTTTGTATCTAGTGAATTTTGTTCGTTTACGGAGAAATCGTATATTATGTTTCTCACATTTTCTCTAGTTTTCAAAGAATCGGATGTTACAAAGAGCTATTAGCATTCCTAAAATCTCACTCTTCCCTCTTCATTGCCCTAACATGTCTAGGTGGACCAAATGAGCAAAGAAATGCAAGTCACCACCCTTGAAGGCAAGAAGATTGATAAGAGATTTGCTAAATGCTTGTATTGTAACCATTTTGTTGTCAAATGATGTAACCTTATGACGTTTATGATGTATAACCTCTTGAACATATGTATATACATAGATATGTGAAGTATGTATGAGAATTGGAAGTATATGTATGACATGGAATGTTTTTAACATTGAAATGCCAAGTTATCTATATAAGTTCTTTATGTACAGCAATAAGTGGGAGAGTGATTTTGAGATGTATGGATATTTAGACCCTTTAGATATGGTCAGAGGTTTATTTTGATGCTTTCCCTCGTGCTCAAGTGGTCTTGGAAAAGCTAGAAGCCAAAATGGACCATTCTTAACCTTTTGAAAGGCATAAAAGTGCCATTTTGCAACCCTATGTCACAAACTGACTAAATAGACGAATTTTTCCATGAAAGAGAGCTTTTCAGGAAGCCAAAAACCAAATTATTTAGAGTTCTAGAGAATTAATTATGAATTTTCAAAGTTGCCAAAAAGCTGCTGAACTGGTGTGGTTACTATTCATATGGTCAGTTTCTTTTTCTATGTCATCTGAGGGAAAATGGCTTCTAATGCTCATGAAATTTTGCAGATATAAACTAGACATAAAAATCTTTCCATGGTCACCGAGATCACCTTATTTGAAGGTATGAGCAAAGAGATATAAATTTTTGAAATTTAGAGTCAGTACTAGTAATGCAACAGTACCTTTGGTATTGTTCCATCAATCTTCCATGGCTAAACATTTCTGTTTTGGTCTAGAATTATTTTTAGCCTCAGGTTAACATTTGTAGCTTTCCAAAATGGTATAGTGTGCTTGATTTTGATTTTTTTAGATTTAGTTATAATTTTCCAAAATTTACACTAGAAATCTGGCACAACAGCCCTAGACTGATTTGATGATTTTGTGTATGTATGCTCCGAACTTAGGTTTTATGGAACATTTGGTGATGGTTTAAAGTTGTATGAATGTATTTTAATTGGAGAATGATATGGGTAAGTTCATATAGTCCACAGGATACAAAATAAAAATTTTAAGTATGACATAAGGCAAAATAATGCAATATTTTAATTGAATTCTCTTTGAGAAGTTGCTATCCTAAGTGAAGGAAACTAAAAATGAGATGTAAAAAGCTAGATAAATATGATGTTACATAGGATGTGCTATATATATGTTAGGGACCCATTTAAAATATTTTAAAATTTTAATTTTGCCCTTCGTTCTTGGTGCTTTTCATTTGAGCTCATTTCAACTCCTTTTTGAAAATTGTCTTTTCCATCATAAAATTTAGGTCCTCTAGTGTATAAAATGACTTTGGTTTTACTCAATTTGGAAATAAAACCTTCCTGAATAAAAAGGTCAAAATTTAGGTCAACTGATATTCTAAAACATAAACCAAAGAGGTTTGAATTATTCTTGGGGTTTCTATAGTTTTTAGGGCTTTTGAAAATCCCAAAAAACTCAAAATTTCTATTTAAAGATTCCTCCTTCAAGTTTTCTAAAAAGTGCCCAAAATTACAAAAATGCCATTACCTTTCATCAAATTTTATTTAGCTACTCCAACTCTGATTTTTGGGTAACTCAAGTCTTGGATCCTCATTTTCTATTATTTGGAATTTTATCTTAATTTTATTTAGTCTCAAATCATTCATTTCAGAGGACTTTCTTTTATAACTAGCTTATTTTTGTCATTTTTATAAAAATCAGGTGTTACATTTCTACCCCCTTAAATAAAATTTTGTCCTTGAAATTTAGATATATACCTCATGGAAATAGCTCTAGATACTTCTTTCTCATCTCATCTTCCAACTCCAAGTGGCTTCCTTAAAAGATAATCCTTTCCAACCCACTTTCACCAGTAGTATCGTCTTATTCCTTAATTGTTTGCGTCTAATATCTATGATCTGATCTAGTGATACTATATAAGATAGATTATTCTATAATTACATATTCTTATACTTTATGACATATGAGGGGTTGGGTTGGAATTTTTTAAGTTGGGATACATGGAATACATCGTGTATTTGGCTCAGGTTTAGGGAAAGGGCAAGTCTGTAGGCCATAGGTCTAACTTTATCAAGAACTTGGAATGGATCTATGTATTTTAAACTGAGCTTTCTACTCTTAATGGACCTACCTATCCCTATGACAGGAGAAACTCTCACAAAGACATGGTCTCCAACCTCAAACTCTAACGGCCGTTTCTTTCTATCTACGTAACTCTTTTATCTACTCTGTGCCATCAAAGTTTCTTTCTGATGGTTTCTATCTGTCTCAAGGTTTAGTCCACTAATTTTGGGCCTATAAGGCTCCTCTCTCTAAGCTCAACCTAACATACTAAGGACCTACACTTCCTTCCATATAGTGCCTCATACGGTGCCATCTGAATACTAGCATGATAACTATTATTATAGGAAAACTTCACTAGAGGCAAATAGGTATCCTAATTTCCTTTTAGCTCTAAAACACACACCCTTAACATGTCTTCTAGGGTTTGGATGGTTCTCTCCATTTGACCATCAGTCTGAGGGTGATAGACTATACTGAATTTCAATCTGGTTCCTAGGGTGTCCTATAATAATCTCCAGAAATTTGAAGTGAATTTAGAATGTCTATCTGATACTATGCTCCTAGGTACACTGTGTAGTCTCACTATCTCCTTAATGTATAGTTAGGCTAACTTATCTAAGGAGTAAGTGGCTTTCACTGCTAAAAAATGCACTAACTTGTTAATCTATCCACTATCACTCATATGGCATCATACCTCGATGATGTCCCTGGTAAACCCATGACAAAATCTATAACTATACTATCCCATTTCCATTCAGGGATATCTAAGGGTTAAAGTAACCCAACTGGCTTTTGGTGTTCTATCTTTACTTTCTAATATACTAAACACTGGGAGACATACTTTGCTATATCTATTTTCATTCTAAGCTACTAAAAAATTTTCTTTAAATCATGATACATTTTGTTACCACTTGGATTAATTGTATACTTACTCTTATGTACCTCTTCTAATATTCTTTTTTTAATTTCTGAGTTTCTAAGCACATATAACCTATTCCTATATCTCATTATTCCATCTTCAGATAGATTAAAACTTAGAGTGCTACCCTGGGACCTTTGGGCTCTAATTTTTCTTACATATTCATCTCCTTGCTAAGTGTCTCTTATCTGGCTCTTTAGGTCACTCTTTATTCGGGTCTCACTATTTAACAATTTCCTTGAATGCACCTAACATGAGAGATTCATATATCTAAATCTCTCAATCAATTCCTACTCTCTCAACATCATGTAGGCCATGTGTATGGATTTTCTACTCAGTGCATCTGATATTGGATTAGCCTTATGTGGATGGTATTTTAGAGTAAAATCATAATCTTTTAAGAATTCTAACCATCTCTTCTGTCTTATATTTAACTCATTTTATTTAAACAAATACTTAAGGCTTTTATAGTCACTATAAATTTTTATGACTGCTCCATACAGGTAGTGTCTCCATGTCTTAAGAGTAAACACCACTGCTGCTAGCTCTAAATCATAAGTGGGATAGTTTTTCTTATGTGGTTTCAATTGTCTAGAAGTATAAGCTACCACTTCACCTCTCTACATAAGCACACATCTTAACCCTTTCCTTAAGGCATCACTATAGACAACAAAAGTCTCTCTAGGGTTAGAAAGTACTAAAACTAGGGCTGTGGTCAATCTATGCTTCAGCTCCTAGAAACTCTGCTCACATTTCTCATCCTACATAAATGATACATTCTTTCCTATAAGCCTAGTCAGTGGCATCGCTATATGAGAGAAGCCTTAGATAAACCTTCTGTAATAACTTGTTCACCCTAGAAAGCTTCTTATCTCTATCACTGTCTTAGGTTTCTCCCACTGAAGTGCTGCCTCTACCTTATGGGGATCTACTGCGACCCCTACTTGGGAGATCATATAGCCTAGGAATTGTATCTTAGTGAGTCAAAATTCATATTTACTAAGTTTAGCATACAACTACTTTTCTCTCAAGATTTCTAAGGTTAATCTCAAGTGTTGTTCATACTCTTATCTACTCTTAGAATATATAAGAATGTCATCAATGAAGACAACTACAAACCTATCTAGGTATGCCCTAAACACTCTATTCATGTAGTCTATAAATACTATAAGTGCATTCTTTAACTCGAAGGGTATAACTAGAAACTCATAGTGCCCGTACCTAGTTCCAAAGGCTTTCTTAGGAATATCCTCAACCCTAATCTGCTGATGATATCCAGACCTGAGGTCAATCTCAAAAAATAATGACATTCTTACTAGCAAATATAGGGGGTCATCTATCTTGGGAAGGGGGTACTTGTTCTTAACTGTGATCTTATTAAGCTCTTTGTAATCTATACATAGTCCAAGACTTTTATCTTTCTTCTTTACAAATAAGACTAGACCTCTCTACGGTGAAACATTGGGTCTAATAAAATCCTTCTCTAAAAGCTTTTCTATCTATTTCTTTAGCTTTGCTAGCTTGGTGGGAGCAATCTTATACAGAGCCTTGGACACTGGACCTGTCCCAGGCACAATGTCATTAGGAAACTCTATTTCCCTATCAGGGAGTAATCCACTAATTTCCTTAAGGAATATCTTTAGGAATTCTCTCACTATAGGTTTCTCCTCTATGCCCTCTTCTATCTCAGCCTGTAGGGAAAAGTGTAACACTATATATTTTTGGCTCATTCCATAACATTCTGATGCTTTGCATTCATAATTTGCATGAAGGAGCAAGAAAAGAGAATTAAAATAATGCATTTTCTTGCTTTGCATCTTGTATAAAAATTCCATTTGGTGTCACATAGGCCATGTGAGCTCATACAACACATTATTATATTTAATTACATGAATACAACTCATTTGAATCATCAAAAGTGGCCTACACCTCAAGAAACTCGAAGAGAGGCATGAAATGTACACATATAATTTCGACCAGATTTTGCCTCTTTTCTGTCCAAACTTTGAAACATCATAACTAATTCTAGAAAAATAAAAATTATGCATTCTTGGTCACTTTGGAAAGCTACACACGTCTAATTATGGGCAAAAATATGTCTAGACCATAAAATCTAACATAGAGGACGTTTGAAATACAATATTATCCAGAGGTTAGACCATTCACTGGTGTTATCACAAAATTCTACAACAAATTTCAAAAATGTCCAATTAATTCCAAAAAAATCCAATCCATGAAAATGATACTAATCTAAAAATTTTTGGATGTTAGCAAGAGGGAAAAAATAACTCCAGACCAGCTCAAGCATGCCCAGACCTTGAAATCTACTCAAACAGTAACTGAGGTCAGGTGAAGTTCCTGATATTGGACAGATTCTTTGAAAATTCATATCTCCCTCTCTAGACTCCAAATGAGGTGCTTCTAGTTGTCACAAGCCACTGGGAATGCTTAATTTCTCTGTGTAAAATTTTGTGGTAATTGGACATCATTTGGGCCCTATGTGATAAATTTCATTTTTGGACCTGAGTGAACAGTGACATGACCAAAACTAGAAAGTTTTCCAACTTTGAAAATTCATCAAATATTCTGTAGACTTTCGAAAATTATGTTATTTAGCTTCTCAAAAAGCTCTCAACAAGATCTAATTGCATGCCAATTCTCAGATCAAGAAGAGCTCATTTGGGTAAAAAGTAACATAGGGTTCCCTTATGGTCAAATTTAACTCCATATAAGGTACCAAATTGTCCAAATGACTTTCCTTAGGTTTTGGCACCTTTTGGGCAAGTCTAAAAGCATAATTAGGACTTGTGTGAACTACCTAAATGGGCCCAAACTCTATGCATCTCATTTTGGCCATTCCATCCACACTTATACACATTTCCATAATGTCATCCAAGAAGCTCATTTGCCAGGGCATATTCAAATCACATTCTAATGGTCACATGACATATGCTCTTATTCATACATGACATATTATCATAATTACATATGTTCATGACATCATATTACATATACATCTATTGATTTCATCATATGCCAATTGTATGGTTTCAAAGTAACAAAATTCAAGCACTTTGTTGTCATCCTCTCATCCTCAAGGTGGTTGGCTTCTATTACCTTACTCTCTTAGTTTACCTAGCATGTTAGAACATTGGAGAGGAGGGGATTAGATTTAAAGAATCCCAATAGCTCATCTCCCATTCAATCATACATAATGGATACAAACAAGTCTCATAAATGCATGTATGGTCATGTTGACATGTGCAAACATTCAAGAGATATTTTCATCATTTGAGAAAATCATATATAGCATACAAAGGCTTGCTAAGCAAGTGGATTGGCATCACCCAATTTCTTGTGGATATTGGATTTGCCTCACCCATTCTTTAAGACATTCTTGGACTCAACAATGTTCTTGGGAGTCCATCTTACTTTTGGGAGACTCTTTGCTTTGTCTCGACCAATCTTAAGGGTTATTGGCTCATCCTCACCATGGCTAAGGGTCTTGGCCTCACCACACTCAAGCAAACCCAAGCACACATCATAAACATCATATAAAATATAATATTTCATCATAAAACCATGGCATATGAAATCATGCTTTCATGCTTTTCATGACTTGAAAATACACATACACACATTCTAAGACAAGTTAAGCAAGCATCCATGTATGAGAGAAGGTAGAGAGAGCTACCTTGGAAGCAATTACACACTTTTTCCCTTGGATCTACCTTCCTTGCTTCGGCCACACACACACACAAGTATGGAGAAGATTTCTCTTGGCCTAGACAATTTATGGAAGCCAATTAGGTTCATGGACTCAATTCTAAGGCCATACAATTTGCTTAAACACTAGTTTGGTTTATAACTTCATTATGGTTCCATAATTACACCTAATAAAGCAACACCCCTCAAATGAATTCTAGGCTCTATTCTTTCCTTTCAAATGTCATTCTTGACTCCTTTTAAGTCTCTTGGAGCCATCACACAATTAAAACCAAGAACCTAACTACATGTTGCTTCTTTAGGTTATAATATGGAACCTAAAGCATCAATTCATTTTCTATGGGTTCTAAATTTTTCCCAAGGCCTCCCCTCACTTTCATTCATTATATATGACTCAAGAATAGGCTTATAAAAATTTAAAACTCTCCCTAGCTACACAAACCCCTTTAGGCCGAGGCTATAGAGGAAATGGGATTTCTTGGAGTTTGCTTTGTTTTCTCAAGGGAGGATGCATGTGGGGAGCCTTTTAGGGATCTTGGGAGCTCATTTAAACTCTTATTTAGGCCTAGAAATCATCATACAAAATCAGATTTTACAAGGTGCAATTGAAACCCTAGAAATTGCATCTTGAAATCTAATAGGTTTTTGTTAATTCCCATTGCATATTCTTAATCTCCACACTCTTTTTCCTTAGATTCATCCTTGGTTCTTCCTAAAAATCACGTCCTCCTAGGGTTTCTCATGTTAGGCAAAATGGAGGAGAAGAGGAACCGATGGTAGCAACCATAGGAAGAGAAATTACCTAGTTTTCTTGCTTTTTCTCACTTGAATCTTACTTTCTCCAAGCTCCTCTCTTCAAATCCGAAATTTTCCCTTAATATCTCCCTTAAAACAGATTTCAAAACTTCATTTTAATCAAAGGAAATAAAGGAGAATTTAGGAGAGGAGGTTTGGATGGAAGAAAGCATAGAAAACTACCAAGAATCTATACCTTTTTCTTGATTTTTCTATTCCTTTTCTTCCCCTTCTTGTGAGCCTAAGAGAGCAGATCATATTCTGTATTTTGGGCAGAAATTTCATGCTTAAGAAGATGGAAGAAGAAAGGAGAAGTGTGTGGGAGCTTCTAGAAACCTTTTTCAAAAATTCCAATTTGGTCCTTCCGTAGTAGCAATTTTGTTTCGGCTTCGTTTTAGCTCCTTTTTGAGAACCGTCTTTTCCATTATAAAATATAGATTCCTAATTTAATAAAATGTCTTTGGAATCACTCAATTTGGAGCTAAAACTTTACCGAACGAACTGATCAAAGCTCGGGTCAATTGATATTGGAAAATGTCCACCGGAGGGGATTTAACTGTCCCGGGGCTTCCCATGAATTTTAGGGCCTTTAAGAACCTTGGGCAACTCAAAAATTTTAGTTAAAAAGCCCTCTTATATGTTTTTCCAAAAGTTACACTTATTTATAAAATTACCATTATGTTTCATCAGTTTTTCATAAGAAATTGCTTTTTCATTCTAGCTCCGTTTTTCTTTTCATCTAATCTTGGGATTCTCATTTTTAGGAGTCTAGAATGCTTCCCAAATTTTTTGAGACCTTAACAATATCATCCTGGGGGACTTCCTTTTGTATTCGGTGAATTTTGTTCGTTGACGGAGAAACCATACATTACGTTTCTCACGTTTTCTTTCGTTGTCAAAAAATCGGATGTTACAAAAAGAAAACTAGAAACCCCTGACAACCATGCTCTAGAGATCTCTTAACCTGGAAGGTGGTTATAAACGTTAGTTTAATCCTAATACTAGGTACAACTTCTCATTTAGGCAAAAAAATACATCTATGATAATAGTTAAGTATGGCATTGTTTGCAGACATCTAGTTCATTCTAATAATTAGGTCAATATCAATGATGGACATACATATTAGGTCAAGTGTGGTGAAATAATGATTGAATTAGACTAACACAGTTCAAACATGCATGCAAGGTAATGGCTCGGTTTCTTGTAAAGGTAGATATATGCAAATCATAGGGCAAAGTGTACATACTCATACCCAACCTCCAAACAATGCAAGTACAGTACAATCATTAATATTAATAGTACTTTGAATCAGACTTGAGGACCTGCTAGCCTCCTGTTGTGTTAAGGCAAAAACTCTACCCTTGGTTTGTGGTCTACATGTAAAAGCTACCTCCCTCTGCTGTGTAGGCAGTGTACAGCCTTTGGTTATATGCCTTAGCCTACCATATTTATAACATACATTCTGGCTTACATAACAAACTCTGCTTCCATGATTTTTGCCATATTGAGGATAGGCTACTGAAGTGGAACTAACTCTGCTGGACTACGCTTATCTATTTCTACCTTTGCCTCTCCTGTTCCACTATCCTCTGCCACCTCTTTTATTGCTACAGGTGGCTTATGCTTCCTTATATGGCTCTTATTCTCAAGGAGAGGAGGTTTGGCACTCAAGGCTGGATGCATCATCCTTAAGTTTACCTCGGTGACTCTATAATCTTCGACTAGGGCATTTAAATTCCTAATCCTCTAGGGCACCACTCTATCTCTAATCTTTGGTAAAAGCCCTTTCTCTATTTTATCTGCTCTCCATCTCTCTTTATTGTGTTTCTGCAAATAGTAAGAATATCTGGAGAGTGATAAGTATGATTTATATATTTTATTCTACTTATATTAAGCATTTTAATGTCCAAATATGGCTTTAGGGGTTCAATTATATAAGATTTTATTTTAATATCCATTTATGCACTCAAGGAATTTTTTACAAAATTCTTGAATTTTATTGCATAATTTTCTTTTAATTAATTTTGTGAATTTTTTCCTACTTAATTTTTTTTTTTATTTTTGTGTGCAAAATTTCAATGGGCAATTAAAGCTTGAATGGTAAATTGATTTGGAGAAGGGATGAGCTTTAAACATCATGCAATTCTGACATGGAGGAAAACATAAGAGACAACAAGAGACTCACATGCACAGTAGCTCAAGTGGACAGAAGCTAACGTAGAGAATGAGCTGGGGAGAATTTCAGACCACAAATACACACACATGTAGAACAGAGAAGAAGCTGAGTTGACAAGGGACTTGGATAAGCAAAAAACACGAAGAATCACTCACAAAGAAGAAGTTGGGTTTTTCATGGTTAGAAGTAGAACAAAGCTTAAGAGCACAAATAAAGACCATGTACCATTTCACACAGCCACAAAAACAAATGAAGAAACAAACATGAGCAAATGAATGAGAGAAAAAGACATCAAGAACACGAAAAAAGGAGCAACAATCACGTTGAACATACTAGAGAAGGAAGCTTTGAGTTAGTGAGCTAGAGGTTTGTCACGTGATTATGAAGAACCACCTGCAGCACGTGGTGAAAGGGATTAACATCAATAGCATGGAGAAGCCATAGAACCATGCATGAAGCACTCTTGAGTTAAGCAACATGAAGCAAGAGCTGGTAGTAAAAGAACATGCGGAAGAATGTGGGTTCTAGTTGGGAAAGAGGCTACGATTTTGAAGAAATAATGAAGGCAAAAAATGACGAGGGACTTAAGAAAAGCTAGGTTGAAGGAGCTTGGAAGCAACGCGAAAGAGAAGAAGTAGTTGTAAGATGGAAGAAGTCTCAAGCTTTAGTAGATGAATCAAGAAGAAGAAGAAGAAGGCTTGAGAGGAAGAAGAGAAGAGCACGTGGAAAGTTTTGCTTAGACTTGGAAGACACTCACGAGCTCCTCTCCATGTCACAAATGTACATATGCAGAGCTGGAAAGTGGAGGAGAAGGCGAGTAGAAAAACACACATGCAGATTCAATTCATATAAGAGCTAGAGAAAGCCACGAGTTGAATGTGGCTTATCAAAACATGTAGAGTAGAATGTGTAGAGAGGTTGGAATGAGCTAAAAAGAAGAAGCATGAGGGGAGCCAATGTGGAAACTCGTGGCAAAATATAGAAAAGAAGAAGTATGGATGAATTTTTAATATTACATTTTAGCAAGTCAGCATCACGTTGGGGCCCACCAATTCATACACACGAATGAGGCATTAAGAAATATGAGCTGGAAAATGAACATGCCACAGGTCTGATGCTAAAGGAGAGACCTTGTTTCATGCAACCTACTCTCTCATCTTACTTACGTGAGCAGGAGAAATGAGAAGAAGCAACATGATTAAAGACGTGTAAAGGAATGAAGAGTCAGCTAAACCATGTGGAAAGGAGTATGAAGCCAAATTGTAATAAAAGAAGAGAAAGGCTCGAGCGTAATTTGTGACAGGCAGAACATGTGAGAGAAGAGGCTGGAATAAAGAAAAATGCAGCATGTGAATCATTAGAAAAAAGTAAAGGGGAAGCACATGATAAAAGGCTGAAGCTGAGGGGCAGAAATATTCATGCATCCATCGTCATATTTATTCATTCACACGCTCCTTCGTCCATTCCACATCTAGCAACCACACCACGCCATTCCTCATCCCATTTCCTCCATTCTTTCACCCAATGAAGCTCTAATTCCATTTGTGGCTAGCTAAAAGGAAGAAGCCCTTAGAGAAGCTTGAATCCAAGGATTAGAATTCGAATTTTGGGCTAAGATTCTCTTATTTTTCCAGCACTTTTCTTTTCTTATATTCTCTTGGTTAAGATTGTATTTGATTGGGAATGTGTGTTGTCTATAGTTAGTGGCTGGTTAGACACTAATTAGGATACCTTTTGCTAATTAATTGATTGGATTAGACATTGAATTTTTCATTATTCTCTAATTTCCCATGTATGCCATGAAGGTGTTCGATGAAATGCATGAATGAGATTATATGCTTGATTGTTTGATTTGAGGATTCCTTTATGCTTAGTTAGTTAATTAAACATTTTAAGGTGATGATCCAAAGGCTAATTAATTAGTTAATCAATCAAATTGAGTGTTCATTGATCTTAAAGACAAGAATTGATGATTTAATGCGAGATCAAGGTTTCAATGCAACATTACTTTGTTAATCTCTTGATTCTTGAGTGGTAACCCAATATAACTTGTTATGAATACAATTAGGGACTCTTAGGCCAGAATTAATCACAAATGAATTAGGATAAGGATAGTGGATACCAAGGGATGAATCCAAAGCTAGTTACAAGTCTATCATTCAACCATAATTCATCAATTAGGTAGCAATTAGGAATTTTAATTCGATTTCATTTTAGATAGTTTAACTAGATCAAAAACCCCCCTAAATTAGGTAATTCTAGGATCTTCATACACTCAGAAACTCAATTAAGCATTGAACTTCATTTCCAAGGGAGATGACCTAGGTTGTGCCACTAACTATAGAATTTAATCTAACCTAATTTTATTTTGAGGGTTGCGCGACAGACCCATCAGAGAGCTCTACAAACTTTGCTACATATTGGTCCATTGACATCCCCTCAATCTACCTTAAGAGTATGAACTCTGACTCATTCATGTCCTAAATAAAACTATGGAAGTACCATTCATAGAAAGCTTGTAAAAATGTCTCCCAATTCATCTGATGGTTCTTTGATTTTATAATTGGTTTAGTGCTTCTCCACTAGTAATTCACTTCTTTCTCTAATTGAAAAATAGCCATCTCGACCTTCTGCTCAGACATGTACTCCATCACCAAGAAAATCTTTTCTAACTGCATGATCCAGGCCTTTGTTTTCTCTATACTCTATAATACCTTAACCTCTTAGCTATTTTACCATGGTCTCATTATCCATCTCAATGCATTTCATATGGAATGGAGCACATATGTATAGAGGAACAAGCATTTTCAATGAAAAAAGGCAATATATTTAATGGTATTATTTTTGTTACGTAAGATCTCATTTCCTTATTTTATGTTCCATGGACCATGTGAACTTATCCACATCATTTTCTAGTCATAACACATCCATACAAGTCATACAAACTATAATTGATCTCATTCATTTCTGATTTGAAGCTATATCACACAAATTCCATGGTTTGCTCTCAGGTTTAGATTTCATTTTTCTGATACAAATTTTAGAAATTCATAACTAATTCTAAAATACTTGAAATTAGGCAAACCATACTATTCTAGAAATTTGTAGATGTCTACCTTTGATTAAAAATAAATCCAAACCAATGCAGTAGCCTTAAGCCACTAGAAATTGATGGAACTGTAACATAGGTCAGGCTATGTTACTAGTACTATCATGCAACTTTAAAAATTCATATCTCCCTTTACAAAACTTCAAATAGGGTGATCTTAGGAGCTATGGAAAGCTTATGGTGTCTAGTTTATGCTTGTAAAATTTTATGAGCATTGGACTTCATTTGACCTATACGTGACATAGAGAAGCAAACTAATTAAATAAACAGTAACCATACCATTTCTGCATAATTTGGCCAACTTTGAAAAATCATAATAAATTCTTTACAGTTCCAAATTAAGAGCTCTTTAGATCTATGAAAAGCTCTAGATGAGACCTACTCTTTGACCAAATTTCATAAAAAACTCATTCATTTGGTTATACTTTGGTATAGCACATTATTTGGTCAATTTTGAAGTCTTAAATAGCATCTTAAGGCACTAAATGCCCTTTCAGCTTTCCACAACCACTTAGGCAAGTTTAAAAGCATAAATATCATACATAAAAGAATGAAAATGATCCAAATCCTTATGAAGCTCAATCTCACCTTACCACTTGCATATATACACAAGAACATCAAGTCACATAATGGCAAAGGAGTAGTAAATCTCACATTCTCATTCATCTAGCTTCCATATTGATTCACACACTATTTATACATACATAAGAACATGATAAAGGGTTTACATCATATATACATCTAATGGTTACATAGTTTGACATCAAAATACAAACAAAAAACTCATTTCTCTTTTCATTTGTCAAGGTCTTGCTTCTCATACTTGTTGGCTCCCACTTTCTTGTCTACTTGGCTCATCTAGGCATAGTTAGACATATATGGGGGAAGAGTGAGATTCAAAGAATCCAAATAGCTCTTGGCCCTTTAAACATGCATAATAGATGTATAAAGAAGCCAATGAATGCATACATGATATTCAAGTAACTAGTGAACATGTATAAATCATTTTCTTTAGCACATCAACCTATACATAGCAAACATAAGCTCTCAAGGGCATTGGTTTAGCCTCACCCACTTTTAAGGAGCTTTTGGCTAAGTGTCACTCTTCTTGTAACTTTTGGCTTTGTTTTACCCATTTCTAAGGACTTTTGGATTAGCCTCACTATGGCTAAGAGACTTTTGGCATCACCAAACCCAAGCAATCAAAAACATATTTCAAGAAACATAATGGTACCATGACATGTAGCAAAGGATAGAAACATTTCTTATGGCTCAAACATACACATAAACACTCAATGACAAGAAAACAACCAAGCTATGCATGTGAGAAAGGTTAGAAAGCTACCTTGAAGTCACACACTTTTTCCTTAGCTATTCCTCCCCTTTTTTGGCCACACACTTGCAATGGGATGGAGCTTTATTCTCTTAGCCTAAACACATCAAACAAGATACAATTACATCATGGAAGCAAGCTCTAGCATTACACACTCTCTATGGAAGCTTATTTTGTGCTATGGTTACATAATGACTTCATATAAGACCTAATGAAACAAGTGTTAGAATTTAATGTCTCAACTCCCTTTTCTCCTTCCACCTAGGTCTTTTGACTCCCTCCATTTAAGCGTCTTGGAGTCATCCCAAGCTCACTCCCAAGAGCTTAGACACAAGTTACTTCCTTTAGTCCTATTCTGGAGCCTACACTTCTATTATGCAAACCAAGGCTTCTAAATTGTTTCCAAGCCTTCCTTTGATGTTCTTTCATCATATTTAGTCCCTTTCTACCCTTAGAAAAATTTAAAACTCTTCCTAGGCACAAGAACCATGCTTGGCTGAGACATGTACTAGGTTTTTGACCCATGGAACTAGCTTTGTTTTCTTGAAGGACATGGCACATGAAAGGCTTTCTAGGCATCTAAAGAACCCATATATACTCTTAGACAATTAGAAATACCACTAGAAAACTTCATACATACTATGGTGCAAAGAAAACCCTACGTTTTGGAAACTTGAAAACCAATGGTTCTTTTCGAAATTTCTTTGCATCTACTTGTTCCTCACCCTTAAAAACCTAGGTTTTATTCTTGGTCTAGATCAGATTTTGCTCCCTCTCATGTGTTCTATAGGTGGCTAAAACTAGCTATGGAAGAACAAGAAAGAAAAAGCAAGGAAAGCCATGAAAATATCTTGATTTTTTTGCCTTTTCAAAAGCTTTCTCCTTTACTTTCACTCTTCCTTGGAATTTTGAACTTCTCCCCTCTGAACATGGCACAAAATAAATCCAAATCATGCACCAAAACCATGAAAAGAAAGGGAAGAAGAAGGAGAACAAGTTCAAAGAAGGAAGGAGCAAGAAATTCCTTGATTTTCCATACCTTTTCCTAGGTTTTTCTCCTTCCTTGAAGCTCCCTCTTGTGTGACACTGATGGTCATGTCGCGTAACCCTCAAAATAAAACTAGGTTGGATTAAAATATATAGTTAGTGGCACAATCTAGGTCATCTCTCTTAGAAATAGAATTCAAGACTCAATTGGGTTTTCCAAGTGTAAAGAACTCTTAAAACTATCTTACTAAAAGGGGGTTTTGGTTTAATTAAACTAATTAAAATGAAATTGAAGTAAAATTCCTAATTGCTACTTAATTGTATGAACTAATCGGTGAATGATGGACTTGTGACTAACTTTGGATTCGTCCCTTGGTATCCACTGTCCTTATCTTAATCCAATTGTCATTTATTCTGGTCTAAAAGTCCCTATTTGTGTCCATAACAAATTATCTTGGGTTACTACTCAAGAATTAAGAATTAAAAAAAGTAATATTGCATTGAAATCTCAATCCCGCATTAAATTGTTAACTCTTGTCATTAGGATCAATGAACACTAAATTTGATTGATTAATCGATTAATTAGCCTATGAATTATCACCCTAGGATGCTTAATTAACTAATTAAACTCTAACAAATCCTCAAATCAGACAATCAAGCACATAATTTCACTCATGCATTTCATCAAACACCTTGACTGCATAAATAGGAAATTGGGGGAGAAATAAAAAATTCAGTGTTTAATCTAATCAATTAATCAACAAAAAGGTTTCCTAATTAGTGTCTAACTAGCCACTAATTACAATTACACAAATTCCTAATCAAATACATCTCAATTAAGCATGTACAAGAAAAAGAAAAAGTGTAGGAAGTTAGGAAATTCTTAGCCAAAATTCCTTTGATATCTCCATGGATTCGAGCTTTTCTAAGGGTCTTCTCTTAGCTAGCCATAATCTTCAATTAAGCTCTCACGGATGGATGGATGGAAGTGAGAAAAATGGAGGAGGAATGGCTATAGATGAATGAATTCTTCGATGAATTAATAGATTCCCCGCCTGATGTGCTGCCCGAATGTGTTTTTAACCCCTACCTGTATTCTTATATTTTTCACGTGCTTTCTTCATTCCTTCTCATTGGCCGTAGCTACATGCATGTGTGTATAAGTGTGGGCCTTGCTTTATTTTCTTTTTTTAATATTCCACATGAGCTCCATTTTTTATGTCTTCTTCAGCCAGCTCCCAGCTCTTGCTTCATGTGAGTTATTTAATTATTTCCAAGTCAGCTTTGCATACTTCTTCGTTCCTTTTTGTATCACGTATTTAGCCCTTGCCTAGCTCATTTTTTATGCCTCATATGGTTACTTCTTCTTTTTTTTTTTTTGTATCATGCGTTCAGCCCATAGCAATCCACGTGTTTTTCTTCAACCAACTCCCAGCTCATGTGATCATCCTTGTGCAACTTCTTCATTTGTGTTTTCTCCATGTTCTGCCTAGTAACTCCTCCAGTTGAGAGCTCCTTTAACTACTATTCTTCTTCTCGAAAGCTCCTTCAACCCGCCTCCTTTCTACGTGCTCTTTATGTTTAATTCAAACCTGTAACCTCTTAAACTTCCATATCAGCTGTGCATGCAGTTCCTAACTTCTTTTATGTGTTGCTTCATTTAATTCTCAGCTTCAAAGGGCACTAAAACCCTTAGCTTTTCTTCTACTGTTTCTGCATGCATGTGTTTGGCATCCCTTCATGCTTCATACAGCTCCCTTCTTGCATTTTGATGTCCTCTTCCTTAGCTACTATACGAATGAATCGTTCTGCATGTTTTAGCTGTAGCTTCTCTTTCTTCTTCTTTCATATGCCTTCCTTCCATATAAACCATCAACTCGAGCGTCCAAACCTAAGCTACTTCCTTATTTCCTAGCTTCAGCTTGTCGCTTCACCTTCTCATGTCATTTACATAAGTGCTTGAAGCTTCTTCTTTATAACAAGCTTGTGGCTACCTATGTTTCTGCATGTATGTGTGTTTGCGGCTTGGACTTCTCCCCAACTCATGGCTTTTACTCGTGTAGCTACTTAAAACTTGTAGCTCTTCATTATTGCTCTCCTTTCTTGTGAATCGGTAGCTTTGTGTTGAAGCTTTACGTAGATGGAATGCAACTTCTTATGATGTGGGGATGTGGGTGAATGGTTAGCTAGGCGGTAGTGTAGTGGGTACAGCATGGAGTTGAGCAAGGGTTGGAAGGCATGAATTGGTGTAGCTTCCTATACTTGGAAAACCTTCCTCTTCCAAAATTTTCTCCAACTTTTAAAATTTATTTGCCCAAAATCTGCATAAAAAAATGAGAAAATTAAGTAGGAATATTCACAATATTCATTCAAAATGATTTATGCATTAAAATCTATCATTTTGCTATTTAATTCCTAGAGTGCAGAAAATGGCTACTAAAATCAATTATCCACCTAAGTAAATCCCTGAGGCCATATTTGATCATTAAAATGCCTAAGATAAGGAGAATAAAATGTATAAAAAATCATGTTTATCAAATTCCCCTACACTTAAACCTTCGCACTCTTAGGAAAAATAAAGATCAAAAGAAAGAACTAATGGAATGGAAAGTGAAGAGTGGAAATGAAAAATGAAAGAAAAAATCACAAGCTAAGGACTAATCACAACTTTTCAACACTTCAACAATCAATGTTAACTTCACTTGCATCAAGAAATAAGTTCCATGGAAATTTCATTTGAAAAGAATGAATAAAAAATGCATAGCTTCTCACAAGGATTAGTGTTTACTCTCAACTTTTCAGTGTTTAGGCAATGTATATCACTCAAACTTACACCTATCAAAGTTCACTACTATAAGCTTGTCAAGCTTCTAAGTCTCCACAACCCATGCCAAATGCAAAGCACAAATTGATA